>CBVK0103656273.1:0-14658 GCA_900067695.1 Picea abies | reverse complement strand
TGAGAGCCTGTGTGGTTATTGGGATGGTGAGTCAGGATGCAAAAAGGCCAGTGGGCCTATCCTTGTAAAATGTAACCACACTCAAATTATTAATAAAATCACATCGCTACATGCAGATCAATCAGACGAAAAGAGATGGGGGGATAAACTTCATCGAAAAGGGAAAAGAGGGATAAGAGTTTATGAGAGGTGCTAAGCCAATGAGGATAACGTCCAAGGGATTATTCTATTAATATTTTTGAAAAGTATAATATATGGATATTTATTTATCTTAAATTCTCGAGGGATGGGAACAAGTCACCAAGTGGCTAAAGCTAATTCTAAAGGTGACAAGTGTCCAATTTTGACCATGCAATTATATGGTTGAAGCTTAGTGTATTTTGGGAAAATCAAATCATTTTCTTCATCGATCATACCATCTAAAATAGGGACGACCAATACTTTATTTGCAGAGAAAATCTTGGAAATGGGTTTCCATATAGTAACTAGAGTCTTTGTTGTTGAAGAAGTAGGTTGTGAGGCCTGTGAGTGGTCTCTCCAAGTGAGAGATTTGTTGTCGAAGAAGTGGGTTGTCAATCCTGTGAGAATTCTCTCCAGGTGAGATATTAGTTAGGAATTATTCCCAGGTGTGTTAGGAATTAGTTACAGGGCTCTGAGACTTCCTTTCTGTCATGTTGCTAAATCCCTGGAAGGGAAGTGGGGTAACCAAGGGATTGTTGAGCAGAGAAAGGGCACACTTCTTGGGGTGGGACATACATGTGTGGAACAAGAGAATGTAGGATAGTTGTAGCAGTTGGGAACCTTGGACTGAGAAATTTTACTGATTATCATACCTTAGCTTAGCATTAGGAATCTTTTTTCCCTGGTGGAGTTTAAGCCCAAGCTCGAGGGTGACCTGTTGCTAAATTTTTGTAAGAAATAGAGTATATGGCTGGAAGGAACGTATGAGCTTTGCACACAATTGGTGACTCTTTATAAAATATAAGTGTCATTTATGTGCTTGTCTGAATTACTGTGTGCTTAATTATCTATGTCCGGTGTGGGTTTATTTCATGTATGACGTTGCATATAATTAATTGATGTTATTCTATATAATGTTGTTTCTACATGTAAGTGTGATTTTGTTATTCAGTATTTGTTGTTGGACATATAGAGTATGACAATTATTAAGTATTCATGTTAGTTAACATGGTAATAATGGTCATGTGTTTCCAAGGCGAGGCTAGAAATATTGTGTGCATAGGGAAATAATTTGTGTGTGCAAGAGGCTGTAATCATTGTGTGCATGGGGAAGCAGTCCATGCACAAAGAGAAAAAAAAATTGTGCAACGCCAAAATGGTTGCATGCGTAGTAGTAAACATGTGTTAAGAGTGGTTACACACACAATAATACTTGTGTGCTCTGAATGATTGCATGCACAGTTTTATTATTAGTTAATTCCCCTATTATAACTAGTGTATGAAGAGGAAAATTTGTGTAGCGCGATTCATCTTGGGATTGTGCACGTTACCTCACATTTTTCTGTGCAGATTAACATTATAGTGTAGAATCTGTGCACTAGATTTTTGGAGTGACATTGCTCAACAATAATCTGGGGATGTTACAAAGTGGTATCAAAAAATATTGTTAAGTGTTGGTAATGGGGAGCATTGCAT
Organism: Picea abies; assembly: GCA_900067695.1. Taxonomy (NCBI): domain Eukaryota; kingdom Viridiplantae; phylum Streptophyta; class Pinopsida; order Pinales; family Pinaceae; genus Picea; species Picea abies. Next base: position 13,002 of record CBVK0103656273.1, on the reverse strand, counting down.
TCAAAGATTGTATGTGTTTGTATTCCAAAGAAAAAGAGATAATACTTTTATTTGATAGGTTGAAAATTACATATTACATTCATCATGGAAGTGAAGCCTATGTATCATCTTAAGAATACAATCATAGGGAAAACATTATCATAGGACTTGTCCCCTCATCTAGAAAAGATAAAAATCACTAACTATTTTACTTATCATGACCTTTCCAAAACCATACTAGTAGTCCTGGGCTAATAATTACCAAAAATAAAACATAACTATATTTCTACAAAATAAAAGAAAAAAAATGAGAAATCTTAAGGGTATTCAATAACCACCCCTACAATAATCTCATACAAGAACAATATTCCCAACTCTAATGTGACACCTATCCTACACTATTATTACATTGAGACACTTAAATCCTTAAAGACATGCTTAAATGATATGTTGAAAATTCTATATTTCTATCCTCTTACCAAGTCCATTAAATCTGCTAGACTTAGGTTTAGGAAGATAATATTTTTATACATTCAATCTAAAATGAGCTAAGAGTCACCAAACACTTAAAGTGAATCTATACCCATCTCTACTACAATCCTCATTAAAGCTAGGATTGAAGCTACTAGGGAATACAACTTTGCCCGATTGTTCAAGCCAATACCTACTCCTACATGGAAACAAAAAAAATGAGACTTATAGATATTACACTGCCCCAGAACTATACATACTAGAATTCCCTTGAGATTCCATGTCAAAGAAACCCCATGCCATCCCTTCATTAATTTCCATAGACTCGACCCATTTAAGGTATTTCCTTCTCTCCTTACTGCTAGTTCCCTTGAAGAAATATTTAATTCTATGAAACACTTGCAAAACGTTATAGTATTTATCCTAAAACAAAGATTTATTTCTTGTTATCCATAAAGGCCATATTTAATCAAAGGAAAATCTCTCATTTCATTGACCCATGGGTCCATCAACCATGATTTAAAAGCTTCATATAAAGTTTGACTACCCCAAACCCCTTTTCATGTAATCAAATCAGTTGCAACAGAAGATAATTCAATAGAAAAACAATAAGAAACAAGAAGGAAATAAATACATTTGCTTTGTTCTCTACACAAAAAAACATATACTAGAGAACTTATTTTTGGAGCACTTCCTAGGTTGAGACATTTTTTTCTAGAGCCGTATAGAAGAACAACTTTTTTTTTTAGGAAAATTTATTTTCCACATGCACTTTCACCACCACTTTGGTTCAGATTAAATATCATGCATAGAAACATAAGCATACCCAAGTTCACCATATAGTTTCAATTGATCGCTTTCTTGGACCAAACTAGTTGGTTTTTTCCTAGCTTGAATTTTATACTACTCAATTCTAGCTCCTGTGTATAAGCTCTCTATTTAACTTCAAATCCAATTTCCAACCCTAGATTCTTATCTTCCCTTTAGTCCTCCATCCATAGCGATCTCTACTAATGGGATTATTCCTTTCTTAGAAAGTGTAGATATAGGTTATTAATATATTCGTTTAGCCTTTTAGACAGATTATACTTACCTTTTTAGCCTAGCCATGGATTAATCCCAAGTCTAAGTCTAGATCCATCCAATACTTGCATGTTTTACATGAGCCAATAAAGGGGAAGAAATTCATAAGATCCTTCCAACTATTTGATAAATTTTTGAAAATCTTCATATGCCTCATCCAATCTTCAACTATCGTTGCCTCCATATATTTTTTCCTTATCACATGTTGCTAAAGACCATTTGTAGTAAACACTCTCTATATGTTTTTTATTGTAAGAGTTTGTTTAAACAATTTGATGTTTTTATTCCTCCAATCCCTAAAGTCTTTAAGTTTTATAATGCAATTCCATTTTATGTTGTTTATGGAGCCCGATTATCTTCTTGATTTAGAGGTTTTGTCTGAGCCACATTTAGATCCCAAAACCTGGTGGGGTTTTTTTTTATACTATTTGCATGATAAACCCCATACATTTTTATGTTGTGTCCGGTGCAGCGGGGGGATCACAAGTGGGGTAGATCCCCTGTGCAATTTTTTTTTGCCCCTGAGCAAAATTTTTGGGGCATTTGTTTTGCATCCATTTTGGGTAGTTTTGGCACATGGTTTTCTAATTTTGTTTAAGTAATTAAGTTTGTAACCTATTCCAGTTCAATGGATTATGGATTTTGGATGTGTGTGATCCTATGTATTACATTGTAATTTTGTAGTCAATCTGGACCATTCATTATTATGTCACAAATTTGATGGTAGAGGTTATGTTGGTACCTTTTCCCTAGAAGGAAACCCCTTTTAAAATAGGGCATTGTAATGCAGCCGTGTATGGTGAGATATTGTAGTGTGTTTAAGAGAGGAGACTGTGAGAGAGTGAAGAGGAGGTTGCAGCAGATGTGTTTTAGGTGTTATCTCTTCATTTTGTTAGACGAAATAAATAAAGGATTGTGTGTTTCTCCATGGATGTAGCCCATATCAGGTGAGCCACATATATTGGTATCTCTCTTGTATTATTTTCTTCTATTTTTTATTTCTACATTCATTTTCATTTGTTTTATTATTATTGCTTCATGATCCTATTCCTAACATTTTACCCATAGAAAATATTTTCTATGATCTTTTAATTATAGAGAAACTTTAAATCATTAATTTTTAATCTTTTCTTGAATTCCAATGGGGATGTAGGCTATACCATGCTAGTAAACCAAAATTTCTGATAAGATAGATTTTATTAAAGTAAGTCTTCCATCAATGAAAGCCACCTATTACACCACACATCAATCATTTTTTTAATATTAGTATACAACCACAATCAATATTGATGCCTATAATTATTTGTTTTTAAATTAAAAAACAAATATTTCAATCCCTTATTCAAAGAAATATCTAAAAAAGGAAGAATTCTCATTATTTGTAACTCTTGATCCCACTAGAGAGCTTTGAAAGAGATGGGGAATTTTGGGAATTCACTACCATGATAATGGATTTCATGTGTAGATACATAACTTCCTTATATCTTAAAGCATCACTAAAAGAAACAACTCCAAATATAAGAACATCATACATGAAAATTAAGGGGGTTAGTGAAATATTCCAATCAATTTTGATAATTATTATCCTTCTTTCTTCTCTATAATAAATTACTATCCTACTAAGACCTTTAACTATTAGTAGAAATAGAATTTTGGGGGAAAGGCATCCATTCCCAATCCCTCTAGAGGCATAAAATAAAGTTGATGCCAATACATTTAATACCATGGACAAATAAGAATAATTTAAACAACCTTCAATCCAATTTATCACTAGGAGACTAACACTATCATGAGTTAGAATGAGTATGAGGAAAACCAATTTTATCTTTTGAATTCTCTTTAGGGTTATCTCTAATGAGAGAATTCAAGATTCATAATGAAAGCATAAAGTTTATTTAACTTTATAGTGTGGAGTCCCTCCTATGCTACTCCCACTACATCGTATCCCACTTAAGAACATGAATTTCTCATTAGAGATAACCCTAAAGAGAATTGGCTTCAACCTTTTTTCAATAACTTTTCCTATGGTTTTTTAAATAGTATTACACAAAGAAATGGGGTTGTAGTCCTTAAAGGCTTGTGGAGCATCCTTTTTTGGAATATTATAAGAATTGGGTGTTCATTCTCCCCTAAGATCTTCCCTAACATTATGGACTCCAAAATAACACCCAACAGATCATTCTTAATTAGTTCATAGAAACCTATATAGAATTCTATTGGCCTTCCAGGAGGTCTAGGAATTTTTTCCTTATAAAATGAATATAAGCCCTCCTTTAGATCCTCCTTTAATACAAACTCCATTAGGAGACCATTTTTTCATCGTCAATACATATTTGATATTTGGAGGCTACATTAACAATCTTAGATATATTTATTATGCTTGTGTCTTTAAACAATTTTTTAAAATGACTTACTCATTCTTCAACAATATCTTAGAATTGGGTCACCTTTGAACCATCCTCTTTGCTAATGTACTAGATAGTGTTATTAGCCTTCCTCATATTTTTACAATGGTGAAATTTTATTGTATTTTTGTCACCATGGTTTAACCAAACAACTCTACTTTTTCTGTCACCATTTTGCCTCCTCCCAAGCTAGAAGACCATTCCTAGCATATTACAACCTATTCAAGTTTAGAAAGTCATCTTCAAAGAATATACCATTAAAATTATTATCATAAAAATTGGAAATATTAGTTTCCATTTCCATTATATTAACTTGTGATTAAAAAAAAATGTTTTACCCACAAAATGGTTGTGTCCCACTTGCCAAATGAGCGCAGGGAGGGAACACGTGGGAACACCTGGTCATCGAGCGCCCTTAAATCTGGGTCATTGTGTGGGATACACTCTGGGTACTCCTCCTGACTGACTCTGTTGAAAAGGTCCCCCCATTGTGGGAGCATTACTTTGGATCCGATGTTTTCTTCTGTATCACCGAAGACTGGAGGTTGGACAAAGGCTTTCCTTGTTGAGTTTGTTATGACCAGCTCTACCCTGGGAGTGTACTCCAACTGCCTTACAGTACCAGGAGAAGAAACTTCACATGTTTCATCTTCCTTTAGCTTGGGTGCTCTCGACGAGCCTATGGTGGTTGGATTTATCGACGAAATTTTACCTGCATCTATAACATAGTTAGAGACTGTGTAAAATATTAGATGCATATATATAAATCACAACCGTTGAACTGACAAACTTGAACACATACCTCTGCAGCTTGTTTAACTTGATTTTGATAATATGAGGAACAACACAAACTCGAGACGCTTTCTTTGATTCTTCAAATGATTTGGAATTTGAACTTGTGCACATAATGAAATTATTCAAATCCTTTTTATAGATTTAAACAAGGATGAAATTACCTTGTCGCATCAGCCATTCAATTCGGGTTATGATTGTACTCTATTACATTTTCCATTAGATCTTCGAAGACCTTTAAAAATAAATTCAATCATAGGTTGATGACACGAGCACAGGTTGTAACGTGGCCTATCAGTGATTTCAAATCATTGTTGTTCAATCGATGCACGAGGTAGAAACATATGCATGATCAACCATTAAATAGTTTATTGAATGCCAGAATCTGATCATATCTTGTCTCGAAAACATCCCATCATTTCTATAGTCCATCTGGTGAGTCGGGGGTCAAGATTCTGCTTTAAACAATTTTCACTGATATCCTCTTGCAAAATCATCGATGCCAAATGATCTTTCCATATAGAGCTAACATGGAAAGGTTGACCTGGAGGTGTGACTAGGACATAGGAAACCTTAATATGGATCGAGACGAAACTAGGCTGTATGACACCCTTACATGATAAAGACATGTGGCACTCAAGACTGGAATCTTCATTTACTCGTGTTAATCAGAATTAGGACTTTCTTTAAGATACACATTATAAAACCCAATCCTATCTTTCCAACATCGAAAATTATCAAGGATTGGCGATCAACAATAAACCTACCCAAGTGCTCCCGGATCGACTCTCTCAAAAAAGTCCTGATGCTGAAAGTGTATTGGGGATCGAGAATCGGCGATATGTGTGTCACAGAAAAAATCGATTATTTTAACCCTTCTAAATTTCCCTGACCTCGAGCAAGCGCATCGATCATCGACTATCGATGATTTCTTTATGGATTTTGTCAGTGTATATTCTTCTCGTACTTTGCCGACACTGATGGGGATCGACTATCTCCTGGATTTTTGTGGTGAATAACTTACAAAAACCAAATCTGCCTTCTATCGAAGCCGATGATGCATCGGCGATCGACGATTAGTGTAACTTTGCGGCCACTTTACCTGCTTGAATTTCACTGACGTCGAACATAATCACGTTACTTGCAATGTTAGCTGCAAATTCTTAGTTCAGATGTCAAGTTATTTTAGAAACGAGGTTTCATAAGTTAAAACAAACCTAACTTGATTGATAAGAGTCATGAAAACAAAAATAAAAATAAACCACCCCGCAAAGTGAAATCAATTTAGAAAGTTAAAGAAAACAAGTGGTACCCAAAAAGTGATAAAATTGCGTAGGGATTTTAGGGTGTGTTGAGCACTGAATAAATGGTGATTTACTGAGTGAAAGAAGAATCGTTATTCCTTCCCTGAGATTAGCTGATGCAAAATCTAGTTAAGAACCTTACTGGTTTTGTTTTTATCAGAGTCCCTTCTATATTTGCATTTTAAATCCCCCCCCCCGGTTCGTGAATCTGGGGCTGCCTATGGAGTTTCATCCTCTATTCCACCTTTGTTTCTCTTGACCATGATCCACGCCCCCTTTTAACAATATTCGAATAAAGCATTCAATGGCACCAGGCCTTTTAGTTATCATCATTCACTTGTTGCGGTGTTGCGCCACTACCAGCAAACATCCATAGCCCTGGCAGAGTCACCCCAACATCACAGACCTTGCTTCGCTACCAGCGAGCATCCATATCCCTGATAGAATTTTCATACCCTATCCTACTCCATGCTCATTTGATATTATTGATTCATTTTTGGCAGAGATTCCCTAAGAGAGTGGGAGAGGAGGACGTCTGTTATCTGGAAGATGAGATGGTTAAGGTGAAATTTTTCCTAGCTCTGTCTTGAGGTACATGTGGTCCTTTCCAACTTACCATATTTCCCTTTAGGTTTTACCAAACCACCAGGCATACACTTCATCATTTTCCAAGGTTGTTTATTTGTGAAGGTTAGATACAAAATTCTTTTCAGAAAAACGTATTTTTCCTAGTGTTCCTTGTGTTTCATGTAAGCATTAGTCAGGAATAGAGTTTTCTACACCGTATTGATTAAGGTCAACCAATGCCTTGTGGAACACAACTTTATTTCACAAAAAATACCACACAAAATAAAAACAGAAATAAAGGACTCTGCGATCAGCCTACCTAACACCTACAAAATAGAATAACATGAAAAAACACATACATTTTTATTTTTTTAGCATAAATATTGTTTTATGGCTTGGCCATTCATCGGGAGGGAGTCAATTCCCCCGCTTAGATTTTGAAACCGATACGTGCCTGCCCCAAGTTTCTTGGCTACCTAGAAAGGTCTAATCCGTAGATTATGAAACTTTGAATTTGTTCCCTTCGGTTCATTCGCTCTATCCCATTTCAGGACTAAGTCTCCTACTTCAAAATTCTTCCCTTTGGCCTTATGCTTTTCAAACCATATTTTAACTATCTATTGATGAGCGATGAAATTTTATTTTTCTTTTTCCCTTTCCTCTTCCAACATGAGGAGGGTATCAATTCTCTATTGAATAATGGATGAGGGTTGTCCTCTAGATCCCTGAGTGAGTTGAAGAGATGGAAGATATAGCCCATTTGAGAGAATGGCTTCTTGTCCATATACCAGAAAGTATGGGGATTTCCATATAGCTTCCTTAGGTGTTACTCTATCGGCCCATAAGGCATTATGAAGTGAACTATGCTAATTCCTATGATTTTCTGTAATTGTTTTCTTCAATATCCTCACTAGGTTCTTATTGGTTTATTTTTCCACTCCATTCCCTAGTGGATAATAGTTTGCAAAGTATCTGATTATGATTCCTTTATCTAGAGAAAACTTTGTTAGCAGGGTGGAATAAAAGTAAGCGACATTATAAAAAACAAGAACGGAAGGCATACCGAACCTTGTGATCAGTTGTTGTTCTATGAATTGGATTACCACCTTTTCATTTACGTGAGTCAGAGGGATGACCTCTGCCCATTTTGTAAAATAGTCAGTAGCAGTCAGTATGTATCTATGTTTTTTTGAAGAACTTGGGGTAATTTTTCCTATGAAATCTAACCCCCGTTGCTTGAATGGTCTGGATATGGCCACTGGTTGGAGTGGGACAACTTCTCTCTTTTCACTCCCTGTGCTCATCTAAAAAAAAAATTTTTACCCACAAAATGATTGAAATTATTCTTAATGAAGCCAATGTGGATTAAATGTGTATGGGCTAGGTGGCTTTCATAATTTCCTTCTAGTCGAAGAAAAATAGAAAGATTATTAGAAGCACACATATGCTTATCTAGGATATGTGCATAGCTAAAGAAGTCATCAACCCCTCATTAATCAAGAGTCTATATAGTCTCTTCACAATACCCTCCTCATCTAGATTTGTTATTTCTCCATGAAGGATTGAGTTTAATAGATTTCACATTGACAAGTTTTTCCTCTTTTAAATTTTGAAAAAAAATGGGACAAGTGGAGATCCATTCTACTATTACCCCCTCAAACTTAACCTTGACTTGGAAAAAAATTCATATCCCCTCCTAGAATTATAATTTAATTTTTGACCTCCTAAAACATAAAGATTTATACATCACAATTTATTTCTATTATGGTAAGGACCCTAAGAATTTACAACAAAAAAAAATATTCCCAAATCTAGAGAGAAAATTTATGTCCAAATGGCATCAGACAACATACTACAATTTTTCATCAAAATGTTTTTATTCAAGAATGCAATGAGGCCTCCTGACCTTCCATTTGAATCTTGAGGTAGGAGACTCTAATTATTAAAAATCCTTCTAAATATTTCAACTACATTAGATCTATTAAAAAATGTTTCTTATATTAATTGTTACCAATCTGTGTATTGCACTTTTGTTAGGGAAGTAGCTAAACCCCTTGTGTTTAGAGACTTAGTAATTATTTTGACACACACCTTTATCTAAGGGTCATGCGAATTATATTTTTCTTCTTAGAATGACTTTCCAATTCTACTTTCTATTTTTCATGATGCATATAAGATTTCTTTTCCACACCCCCATTACCCCCTATCTAGTTGACTTGACCTATTCCTCTTTCTATTCCATAATTTCCTTCCTTAACACTTTTCTTCCTACTAGATATTAGAGAATACCTATGGTTTTGAGAGGTACTAAGACCTCCTCTTCCTCCCCCCCTTCTCTACCAATCCATGAACCAATAATACCTTAAAAAAATTATCTATCATAACTAGATGGATTTTCTCTACTAGTACCCAAGCTTAGGGATTGATGTAAGTTATCAACCCTATTTTCTCCACCAACCTCACCAACCTTAATACTATCCCCTAAGTTGATAAAAGGCACCTTCTCAATAGAAGACACTAAAAGAGCAAAGGTAATGTCCAATGTGTTTTCCTTACCTTGAAGAGACTCCAACACATTCAAATTCTAGACAATAGAATTATCTTTCAAATAATCGACAGTGGATTGCTTGTAGTTGAACATCATATGTTCTTCCCATTCCATGTCATGTATTGTGTTCCTTCCTCCACTTTGACACTAGCTCACAATGATGTTGGTCGTCCATTATCATTCTTTAGTTATTCTTGAAAACCATAATTGAACTTTTCAACTTCCACTTGCCAAGAGTAATCTTGTGATATGTCTTTTTTGAAACCCTCACTCCTCCTTGAATGTGAAGTGTGAAAATTCCCTTTTAATGTACCCCACTCTTCAATAGAAATAAGAATTGAAAGGAATGTTCTGATAATCAATAATTTGAGTAAAAATACAATTTCCTTATGCTATTTCCAAAAAATATGGAATCCCTTCTCGTAGATATAACTCCACATAGATATGATTTATTCTCTCATTGATCATGTACTTTGATTCATGATCCAAAAAAATAAACCTCCCAATCTTGTTTACTATCAATTTCAAAGAAAACTTATGTCATAATTCCATTAGAATCCCCAACAATTTAACCCACAGTAGTTTAATGGAAACCATTTTAGTCATGGGGTCAAAACCTAGACTCCAAGGCCTTAACAAGAGAAACAAGTTTCTCTTTCACATGGAATCATTAAGAGTTTTTTCACAATCCCGTGCAAATTTAAAAGGGAAATTTAGATATTGTTTTTCCAAGATATGGAGGGATGGGAAACATCCTAGGAGAGGTATTCAAACTCTCTTAGGTCAATGTTCCATGGAAACTTTGAAAATAACCCATAAAATTTCCCAACTATGAAAAAAAATTTGTGTATTGAATAGATATGTCTAGTAAACATCACCCCCAACACCAATCAAAACTTTTGTTTTATGGATTTGATACAACATGCTCTCCTCCTACTTGTCTTTCCTTCAAATTCCTTAGATGAAAACCACTTCACTCCCTCTAATGCTATCCATATTTTGAATTCCCCATAACTAAGCACTCTACTATATAGTTTGGTGGGCTAGCTTGAGTTGTTGAATGGTTTGGGTTTCATGTAGAAGGTATCAAGGCTAATTTCCCATGATTAACACCTTTGTTGTCTGCCTCATTTGATATCCCTACCTAGTTAGGTGTCTTAATGTTAATTTTTTTACATTGGGTACCACCCATGAAATGTAGCGAAGTTCCTTGAGGTATGACTTGCCACAATGAAGTTTTTGACTCACAAACTCACCAAATAACCACCAGCCTCCAAATAGTTGCAAGACATGATTTAAAATAAATAAATATTTACCTATGATATATAAATATTTAACTATAGGTGGGACCCCCTAGGGAGAAAGAAAGGATGTTTATTTTCAAATATTCCTGGGATAGTGACATTGTTAATTTATTGAAAGTGCATAATGGTTTCACATTCTTCCTTTCAGTTTTATTATTAGCTCCATTTCTAGTTTGACTAAGAAAGAAAGAAAAAGTATTGTGCTAGAACTTCAAAATTCCATATGTTGCATATTCTTTAATCATTAGATGATTTTACAGTTATGATGTTGAAACTCAAAAAAGGATTCATTGTGGGATCATAAGTCATAAAAATGTTTATTTATTCTTGATGCATACAATACCTCACACATAAATAAGCACAAATGGTTAAAGTTATATTGCATGGTATATTTAAAAGGGTGGTCAATTTCATTTTTACATGTATAGTATGGTAATATGGTTTACTATGTTGAAAACCTTCAATATATTTCCAAATTCCATCATATACAACAATTAATGGTTCTATGTAAACAAAGGTGGTGCATTATAGTTAAAGGGTTGGAGGTTTTATTGAACTTTACATTTGGTATATTATATGAACTCAACCTTCACACTTATATCCACCATAAGCTATACTTTGATGTTATGGATCAAACATACATATGATTATGATCACTCATTTGAATTGAATGTGGTATTTAATAAAAGGTTGCAACATTAAATTTCCATGTGAAATATGGGTCATCGTTTGAGTTGGAAGCATACATGGTGGTTGATGTGGTTGAGTTCCATATGTTACAGTTGAATCCTCCTGCGGACAAGCAGATTCCCTCTTGGTCTCTAAACTCCTAGGCTAAGACAGAAAAGTGCTTAACATGGACACTGGCATCCTTTTAGATCTAATCAAGCTAATATATGAAGGAGAAGAAGAAATATATGTACCTTATTAACGACGTTTGTGCTTGAAAAGTCCAAGTTGAGCTTCGCTCCTGAGCTCCCTGATAGGTCTTGTAGAACAAAAAAAGATACAATGGACTTCCTACTCTACTAATATTAGCTCAAATATAAATCCATCTACTATAGACAAACTCATGTGGAACAAACATTAGTTTGAAAGAAACAGGCCAAGAATTGGTATATTGATGAGAACAAGTAAAAGTACTTGCAATCCTTTGATGAGGGTGCAACAACTTCTTCCAATTCTCCTTCTCCAACCCCTTTTCTCAAGTAATCTACACTGATTGCTTTGATGACATCTCACTTATGAGATCATAAGTGTCACATATCCAATATCTTCTGTTCATACCACTTATAGGATCATAAGTTTGGTATCAATCTCTAGTCTCTATTGTCCTGTATGTTGCCTATGAGATCATAGGTTTCGTACCTCCAATCCTTTTCATGTACCTTTCACCATGAGAAGGCCTCCTTATATAACCTTGGAGAGGCCCAAAAACTTGAGATATCTTTGGGATAAGTTGAGGATTCTTCTCCCTCATTTGAGGATCTTCCCTAAGATCATGACTTTACCTTCTATTCGAATCCAACTACCTTCATATATTGAGGGGATTGTCCCCTGGTTTCCTCCAACAAACCAAAAATTTGCTTAGAAAGGGTAGTGTTACCCCAAAATGGTGCACAGGGCACTCAAACACTCCCCAAAGAGGCCCAGGGAGAAATAACACTCCTTGATAGTGGGTAGGGGAGCGCTCCTCTCCAAAATCCATATTTGAGTGGTTTTTCCAGTGACAAAAATATTGTACTCCCTGTCAACTGATTTCTCTTCTTCAAAAATAGTCTTTGAGGTGTCTTAAGTGTCTTTATGGTGTCTTTAGAGGCATGACATAGGCAAGATGGCAGTATGATGTTTTTGACACTTGCAACACTTGTGGTCAATATGCGACACTTGCAGATAAGATGCGACACTTACAACACTTGTAATGACGACACTTGCGACACTATTGAAGTGAGTAATTTTGATGTGTAAAAGATTTCCCCCCAAAGTACGAAGTTATAAGACGTGATGACTGAAGTAATTTGTAGACTTTTTCAAGCAAGGGTATGGATGCAGAGAGGCTAGAAAAAGATGCACAAAACCATCAAACAAATATTATGACATGTTTCAAACCCAAGGCAATCATACATATGCTTGAGTGATAAAGACTTTTTAGCTATGACCGCCATAAAATACACTGCAGATCCATAATTATATTGTCAAAATGGTATAGCCACTAAAGATACAATCTAGATCTATACTCCTATGGCCTGAACTAATCGTAGCCACAAAGGATACACAATGTATATACGAGATGACAAGACATAGCCACAACTAGTACAAAGTAGATCTATGTAACAGTATATGTGTCATAGTTAAAAAAAACTCCTTCGCAACTTGGGAAAAGTACATATAAGAGTGATGACTCAACCCAGGGTCTTCTTACCAATCCCGATGTAGTATGAATCTAACCATGTGAATAGATGTCCTGATGTCAAACATGGTAGAAACCACTTGATTACTGGTCAATGAGGTAAATCATTAACAAGCGCAAGGGAGATCACCATTGATGT
>CBVK0103656252.1:0-15425 GCA_900067695.1 Picea abies | reverse complement strand
ATGACTTTTGGTGCTTCATCTCCTGGGGTTAGGTTTTTGGATGTCTAGGATTCTATGATTACTTCTTGATGCTAAAAATGCCTGGAGGCCTCATTTTAAGGTGCTCAAACAAATGCGCATATCCCCCATAGCTCTTCTCAGAGATTAGCTACCACCATTCGAGCAAGATTGTTTCATTCTCCATTTTACAGTTTCAACATATTTCTTTATAGAATAGAAGTTAAGTTTCATTGTATATTGATTATTGTTCTATGTGTATATGTGTTAATTTTATAGATCTGTGTTTCATTTCGTTCGGCTCATAAATCTGGATCAGGGATATTGTGGATCTTTCGTTGAAGACCATTCTCTTTTGCATTACTCGGGCTTCTGAATCCATGGCCCCTCATTTGGATTCCAGGTCCAACATACATGTAGCTCTAATGTGCCTAGAGCGTAAAATATTCAACTAGTGTGAGGGATTCCTTGCAAACATGAAAAACCAACTGACTCGCTACAAGCAGGGTAAGTAGATTTAGTTTGGGTATGCCTCCTTTCTCGTGACGAATTTCTTGGAGCGAGTGCTCTAGTTGGCACCTTGGATAGTGTTGGGTCATCCAACACCTTTAAACCCACGGATGGTGTTTTGGGCTAAGTATATGGAAAGATACCATGGGGACAACATCATGATCATTATGGGGTAGGTTTTGTCGGCTAGTGGCGACACCATATTGTGAGTATGGAGGACTTCCTATATGCAGGCACGAACTTTCCTCATGACCCAGAGCTACCACTTTCCCCGGGAAAGGCATGGGGCCCCACAAGTGAGTGTTTTTTAGTTTTGTCATATTTCCATTTTTTTTGTATTTTTGCATATATGATTTTTTTTTGTGGGCGCATACTGACACAATTTCATGTTTTTCATATATAGGACTGGAGTGTCCGGAAGGGTGGGGCCAAGATCATCATCGTAGAAGTGATGAGGAGTTTTCAGTAGGGGAAGGATGTGGTATCAGTGAAGAACTACGTCCTGTTCGGCAGAATTTGGAGGGGATGACCATGGGAGTCCCTCGTACACTAGAGCATGATGTGCCTCTGCACCTTAGGCGACATGCGAGGGGTGTGTCTATCCCTTTTCGTCGAATTCTCCCTAAGGTAGCTTGGAAAGTGTTGTGCTACCATGAGCATCAATATTGAGTATCCCATGACACCCCATTTTTGTACTAGACACATATATTATCCAGTCGGCACACTTATATATCAGGAGGCCAATAGAGCCCCAATTTTGCTTGTGCACCACATTTTGGAAGGATCTAACCACACTTTGCTAATATATATATATATAATTTTGGATACTACATATGGTTGTCTAAACTAAGTGACTATGACCCCATGTTGTTTGTGCATGCATGCTTAAAAAGTTAATTGTAATGAGACAAATTCCAATCTAACACATAGTTAGATAACGAATTAGCCAATCCATTAGATCTTCTTGGGTCGTGGTGATATTCAATATGCTCAAAATAACGTTCAAGAAGATGCACCCTCAAATACTTACGCAAAAGTTCAAGATGTCTGACACTATTTGTGTGACTCAACTGTGAGACCAAAAGTTGAGAGTCCAATCGAACGACTAGATGATGAATGCAAAAGGCGAGTGCTTCATACAATAGTTAAATGATGACACTATATTCTGCAATATTATTGGTTGCAGGCCCAAGCTAGACACCTCCTGAACTCACAAGCTCGTCAATGGGTGAGAAGATCACCCAAGCAGAGGAAGCAATGTTCCGGGTACTGTGATTGGCACCATCAGCGTATCCCTCGTAGACTGAGGAGGATGATGACATCTTCAAAATAAGCATAAAGCATTATAAGCAGCTAACCAAGACAAATAACATGCTCATAAAAGCAAAAACATACCACTCCAAAGATAAACTAAAACACATCAATTTACAAAGCACTATGCATCATGATGATTTACACCAAGTAGAGCCCATTTCTAGGCTTGGGCCAAGGATATTTTTCATAATCAATGAACTCATGAGCCATTATTGGCATCATATGGCTTACCATGTTGGGGCCATGCCACGTAGGAATGAATTTCTGGATGCAAAGATACCCATTCTGAGTAGTCTCGCAAGCTAGGGAAGCTTCTTGATGGGACCCATCAAGATGAGAAGGAGGTATGAAACATAAATCTTCAATGGAAGGGGTAGCAGAGAATTTGGTGGAAAGTTCTGAAAAAATATATATGAGGCAGAAATGGGTCTAGACTAGGGGTTTAACTAGATGCCCCAACAAGTGCCCTAAGTCTCGGATCAATACTCATCATGTTAACTCTCATCAATTCTGTATCAGGAAAATATGATCGATGCATCACCTCATCCTTTGGATTTTCTATGGAAAACATGACTTCCAGGATGGCCTCTTCTAAAGACAACTTAGTGTCTAGGAAATCATATGAACGTGGAGAGTCAACAACTGGTACAGGCGAAGTAGGTTGATCACACTCCATAGGAGGATGGAGGTCTTGACGAATATCAGTTGATGTTGATTAGATCACATGATAGACAATATCTTCTGGGGTGAGCATCATGGATGCTATGCATGAATCAACATCCTCAGGACAAGGTACCACCCAAGGATCAAAAGACTCGAGGGATCCACTCTTAAATGACGAAATCATGTTGATGGAGCTCTGTGTGTTGTGGGAGATGGTGGGGGAAGGGAAAAAGTTCCCATTAGTGAAGTATCTTTGAATATCCCCGCACCGACATTGACAAAAGACTACCTGGTATCATCGACAAAGGGTACATTTGACCCCACATTGGATCCAAGGTATCGGGTATAGAATGCAAGTTGATCGATTGTGACGATTTTCCCTTGGTGAGGGAAGCATAGGACCCTAAAGACTGATGAGACAAATGCAGTCGTCTCATAGAACCAAATACACCCAAGTAACAAATTGTACTCAAGTGGTGCATCGATGACCTTTACCTCCACAGAGACAGTCTTACCATCTAACTCGATGGGTAAGGTGGTGATTATACCATGAGGTTGAAACATGTTTCGATCGAATGTTTTTAATAGTGTTGCATACATGTCGATCTTAGGAGAGCCAAGAGACTTCCAATAAGAAATGGACATGATGCAAGTTAAGGCTCCTTCAACCACCAATGTCTAGTAGATTTTTTTCCCCAATGATTGCACTATGATCTGAAAGGCGACCTGATGGGAGAGCCTATGAGTAACCTGACTGGTCTCAAAGGTTATCAAACTCAACTGGAGAGCCTATGAGTAACCTGACTGGTCTCAAAGGTTATCAAACTCAACTTTGAGGGATCAACCCTACCTATAGTAGACAACAAATATTTATTTTGCATGGGGCAACTTTGGAGAACTTCAAGTGTAGACATGGCACGAGGTGTCTGGGCTAAGTCTTCCACAATACTATAGTTGTGGGTGACCTGTGTGCTTGGATTATGCATCTTGCATCGAAGAATTCCCTTTGGGGGGTGAAGCGGTGCATCAAAATATGGCTTCTCTATCTGAAGAGGGCCACTGGGCTAGGAATAATATGTTTCTTTTGATTCATCGTGAGAACGCTCAGGAATGTCGTAATTCTTGGCTCACGTTTGCAAATTGATCATTTGGTCACACGTGTCGTAATTCTTGGCTCACGTTTGCAAATTGATCATTTGGTCACACGTGAAAATGGAAACTTTCGATGGAGACCCCTCATATTGAGGGGTACATGCGATGCCCCCTAGTGAAGGGGTAGGATTTGTGACAACCAAGTTTTGAGGTTGAAGGGGGGGGAGGATGGGTTAGAATAGCAGGTTTTTGGGGGGGTCGTTGTTGTGAAAATAATCTATGGACCTCATCCTTCCTAGGGCATTGATAAGTAGGATGGTCATCTCCACAAATCGTACAAGGAAAATAACTCTTTCGCTTTTCTTTAGTGCCTCCCTCCTGGGTGTTTTGGGTAGAGGAAATCCCTTTCTCATTATTGGAATTCTTCTTGTTGTTCCTCTTTTTATTACCTTCAGGTTGTTGAGGATTCTTCAGTTGCATGGACTGCATCAAATTCAACTCGGAGGTTTGATAAGGGACTGCAGCAGTTTGAGCATTAGTGGCAGTAGTTGAGGGGTGTGACTTAATGGACATTTGACCCATCTAATCAACTAACTGGTTAACAAATGCATGTAAAACATAACCAACCACATCATCAGCATAGGGTCATGGGTTGGGTTGACGTAGATCAATTGACGAGTGAGGGGAATTTGGAATGATGTCATATAGAGTACTTGACTGAGAGTAAATCAAGTCCAAATGTTGGGCACGTAAAATGGCTTACTCCTCGATGGTCTCCCAAGCCATAGCTACATCCCTGGTAGTGGGTGGTAAGAGGGACTTGGTGAACCACTCTGTAAGGATCTTGTCCAGAATCTGAGTCTTAATCAGCATGCGCCTCTGACACTACTCATTTATATGATTGGAGATGTGAGTGGCATTATTTTGATGTAGCTAAGTCAAGAGCTTCATTCATATCTCATACTGAATAGAAAGTCGGTAGTGCGTTAAAAATGCCACAGCCAAGTCGTTGAAGCTTATAAAAGAACCACCTTTTAGTTCAATGTACCATTTGGTGGTGGCTCCAGTCAGGTATCTTAGGAAAAGACATAGCCTCACACTATCATCCATCAATGAGTTGGATGAACACCACAAGTGGTAAGTCATGCACTATCATCCATCAATGAGTTGGATGAACACCACAAGTGGTAAGTCATGTTGTGTGTAGAGGGGTCATCTCCTGACTTTCCGTCGAACTTTGGAATATGCGACGGTAGCTTTGATGGCATAGTCAGCCATGATGGGTCATAGGAAATAGGGTCATTTGTTAACCATGACAAATCAAGTAAATTGTGTATGGAGAGAAAAGGCAATAGTGCAAATGAAGATTGGGAGGGAGGTGAAGTCTTTGTTGTCCCAGTTGGACCTTGTTGAAAGGTGTAGGGATTGTTGGAGAGTGAGAGCCCCAAGGGATGATGGCACTTCCAGGAGCATGGTTGCTCCCAGAACCAAAAACACCCCCAAGGGGATTGCACATAGCATAAATGTGGACCCTCCAAGAAAGATGTTCCCAAAGTTAGTCCTAGGGAAAAAAACCCCAGGACCATAGGTGTTAAAAAAGGGAAAACCCTAGTTTCCCCCAAGGGATGTGAAAACAAGGAAAGGTGTGCTAACCCATGGAAACGTAAGACCTCCAGAAGTAATAATGCTCCTAGGTTGACTAGGGGCAGCCCCAAAACCACTAGCAATACTCCATCCAAAAGGTATACCTGCACCTGATCATGTCGAGCCACTCATAGGATTGGCAGAGGTGGAAGGAGATCCACTTCCCATGCCGAAATCAAAGCTTGGCCCCCCACTGGAAAAGAATCTGGAAGTGAGCATTGATGTAGAAGGGATGGGCATAGGGACACTAAGTATACTAATGGATGGAGATGATGACATAGCTAACGTCCCCCATAGTGAGGAACCAAAACAAAAAGGTAAGGACGGTGCAAGTCCAATAAAGCTAAGGGATGGAAATGTGGACATTACTGGAATGCCACTGGGGGAATCGCCCCTCGTCCTACTTGGGGATGGGCTCGTAGGCTCAGCTACACTAGACGACACACTAGGTCCGGACATGGTGGGAGGATGACTAAACAAAGAGAAAGGCGCACTAAAAATTTCATTTACTTGGACAAGTAAAGGGACGTTTGGCTTAGTTAAATACTTGGACAAGTAAAGGGACGTTTGGCTTAGTTAAAGGTGGGATGAAATTTGGTGGAGGAAATTTGTCTACCACCTCCACTTCAACCAAACTGGTCTCGTCAAACCAAACATAAGACCCTTCGAATTCTTTTTCACTTATGTTGTGCTTCTTTAGAGGTGGTTGCACCTCTATAATAGGCTTAAGTCCTCAAACAGGCATTTTCTAGGTGAGTCGCTTGATCGATGAAATAACATCATAAGATCGACAGACCTAGAAGTCCATCGAAAGTATGATGCACATCAAGGCACTTAGAAAAAATGATTAAAATTTTAATAATTATGTCATAATTTGTGGCAGTATGATTAATTGTATCCTTATCGTCGTAAGTTTTTGTTGAATATTGACCCCATATGTGCTAGTGAATTAGATTCATCCTTAAGCTTTATGTGACATTTTATAAGCTATGCCACAAACTCATTCAAAAATTTGACTAAATCCCTTCCAAGCCCAATAATTGTGTTGAATTTCATTCCTAACTCCAAATATTTGTAGTTTCTAAGTTCACCAATTGAATTAAATGGACTAGTTGTAAGTCTAGTATGTGTTATATCGGTTTAGGAGGAAGAAAGATAGTGTTCCCACTTCCCATAATTACATCAACACCTGCCTTAACCAAAGTACCATCACCTACCTTCCAAGCCATATTTTTCCCAAGAACGAGAAATTCAGAGATTAATGATTTCCACTAATTAGAGACATTCTTAATACTTTTTTTGTCACACCTAGTCAATACAAAAGAGAGTTATCAACTATGTATTTTTGAATAAATGTTTTTTCCTACAAATTTTCCTTGGTAATCATATTCCCTAAACCTTTCACTGAACGAGATTTTCCAAATATGTGGATCTTTTTTAATCCTTGGCCACCTTCTCCCTTTGATTTGGTAATTGATTGTCAACTAGTCCAATACGTGTCTACCTTGCCATTCTTTCATTTCCACAAAAAATTGAACAAGTTCTCTAAATCCTCTCCAACACCCCCTTAGGGATGTCAATCAAGGAATTCCAATAAACTGGGATGGATTCTAGTAATAACTTAACTAGGGTTAAAACCATCCCAAGATAGCCATATGTTGCACCAAAAATGTGTCCTCCTTTCAATCTTGTTGCAACTACAAACTCAATACACAGGGAGGTGGAATCAATAAGGGTTCCTTCTTCCATTTGATTGCAAAAAAATCTCCATCCATAGAGATTACAATACAAATAATATACCCAATCGATTCTTTTAATTTGTATTCCCAATCAATGACTTAAATATTGATTCCCAATCAATGACTTTAAGGCTTATTGGTAAACCCATTTAATCGTATGAATAAATGTGGAGACGCAACATTTTGCCACCAATCAAAACCAAATAGGGGGGGGGGCTCCACACACAAATAAAAAGGATGACCAACCATCGTCATGCAACGACTCACAAATCCCATGAGAATTGAGTTTTAGATTAAAACATAAATACTTGGATCCCTCATTAAAATTGAAATGTTTGCAAGGAGATAAATTCTTTAAAGACTAAACAAGATTTACAGTTGCTTCATTAAAGCAAATAACAGATTTTTTAATGTTTATTTCCATTCCCGGAGATTTAATATACAACTACAAGATTTACTTCATTTTCCTCCCCTTCAAATTAGATCCATTTGTGAATAGGAAAACATCATCTAAAAATGATAAATAAGCCAGATTCACATCTCCCCAAATTTTAGTACCTTGTAAATTCGTAGATCTTCTTGCTTCCTAAATAGATCTACTAAGTCTTTTGGTGACAAACAAAAAGAGATATGTAGACAAGGGGTATCCTTATCACAAATTTCTAGAAGGTTTGAAAAATGTAGAGACAGATCCATTAACCAAGATAGCATATGACACCGAAGACACACAATCCATTATCCAATTTACAAATGGAAGTGAAAATCCTACATGAATCAATATGAGTCTCACATACAATGAACAAGTCTTGTAAGAAAGATGAAGTTTTGTCACCATAGTAGGCAAGTTATTCAATCTAGTGGTATGTAAACTTGACTAACTAAAACCCACCTCTTCATGAATTTACCTACCCTCAAGAAACCCAAATTTCTCTTATGATATAACATCTAAGAGTAGTTTTTAAAAGTCTTACTACCAATACCTTTGCAATTATCTTATGCACATAGTTGCAAAGAGAAATTGGTCTAAACTCATCACAAGTAACATGCTTATTATACTTGGGGATAAAAGCAATAAATGTGAAATTAAATGAACCCAACACCTTCCTTGTGATTCTCATCTGTTTGACAACTCTTAGTAGCTCACCACCTAGTAGGTAAAAAAAAAACAAGTATAATTCTATAGTCCAACCCTCTTGACTTGGACTCTTATCTTTTTGAAAGGAAGACAGAACAATTAGCAACTTGTCCTTAGAAACCTCTTTAAAAAGTGTTTGATCATCTTCAACATAGATCAACCTAGGACTTAGGACTTAGGTTCTTTAAATTTTGAAGTAAAATGTTGTACCCCCATGTTTTCAAGATCTTGGAATTTTCTGACATATTGTTTGCTATGATTCTACAATTCACAAATAGCATTATAAATCTTCATATGGATTTCAAATATGTGGAAAATTTTACTATTTTTGTTTCCATGTTCAAGCCAAAATCACTGACACTTCATTCGCCAATATATTTCCCAATCACTAAACAACATCACTCTTTTAGTTTCTAATTATGGAAGTATTTGTAGCTCTTCCCCACTAAAAAAACACAATCATTGTTATTAAATAGTAGAACAATTGATGATTCAATCTATTTCAGTAGTTTGTCCCTATTGTTATGCCTCTTAACTAGCCAATCAACCACCATGGCTTTAATAGCCTTTAAGGAATCTACAAACTATCTACCAACAAAATCCCTAATATTATTATCATAACGCTGCCACTCTTGTTTGATTGTTTTTTTAAATTCAGGCTCCACCAACCAAGAAGTTTAAAATTGAATGGGGTTGAAGGCTTCTCATCCTTCTAGTAAAATCATATAATTATGGGATTATGATCGAACCCTCCTCTAGTCTCCACCCAAGATATGATTTTATTCACCTTTTGTAGGAACTGATTAGAAAAGAACCCACCACTTCAAGTCAAAGAACCAAGTAGTTTGTTTGCTAATCAACCTAAATAGAATCTCCCTAGAAATCCAATTGAATCGAAATGAAGTTCAAGTCCCAACCAATGATTAAATTATCCACATTAATGACCTGCAATTCAAAGAACCTATCCTAGTATTCATGTTTACCATTGTACTACCCATACACAAGAATCATAGTAATTGCCATCCCTCAACTTTTACATGTGAATTTTGTGCATATACCAAAAACCACAGAATAGTTATTAGTCAAGAAGCAGCTATATCTCCATTCAATTAATAATCCCCATAAATTCCAAAATATTGTAGCCAAAATTTACAAACCCTTAAACAAATGCTTAAAGTTCCCCAACAACAAATCACCCTTGCAGATGGTCTCCGCCATTAAAATTGTCTCACTAGATTCTAATTCCACCAATACAAATAGGGCCAAAATTTTTGTATAACTACTCATCCCCTAACACTTAAGGAGAGGATATTCAATGGTTAAGAATTTTTTTGGGTTGGTTGACTCTAAGAACCCCGTGATTTTATTTTTTTTACCTTGTTGTATTTCAATAACAAACTTTTCCTGTGTTTAATGAATATATGAATTTCTTCCCATGGAACCTAAAACCCAGTCCTTTTAGCAATCTAAACCCAAGGCACTAGATAAAGGATCACCAAAATAGGTCTCATATTTTCTCAATCTCAATTAATATCTAAAACCTCTCTTGTCTACAAAATCGACAACAATCAAACCCTAAGAAATGGCATCTACCTTGCCAAAAGAGTTTGTAGAGGTACATGGTTTGGAGCAAGAGGATGAGCTTACAAAATTTCCACCTTCAACTCCAATATCCCATCTAAGGCATATACTTTCCCTTTCGAACCCCTTTTAGAAGATATAGACAATTTCACCCATTCAATTAGAGTAGGACAATCATCTTTTTGTTTATGCACCAAGTTCTAATCTAAGAGAAATAAAATGTGAGAATCCATATTAGTCTTGTTAGGGTTTTCAATCGCACATTCTACAAACTTTGACAAATTAACAAATACACCTTCATAAGGGATGTGCACCTCCAAGGATGTTGTTGGAACAATGTCATCCACCTTTAAGGGATCCAAGGTGCCAAGACCCACTATTCCAGAGCCAATTATCATTTTATCATTTTCCAACAACTCAATGTCTTCCAAGACTACATATTCCATCATGATCTCTACCTCTTTGGCCTTCTCCATTGCACTAATCACCTTATCCGAGACATACTTTTTAGTTTTATCTTGAGTCTTATTAGTCATTTTCTTTCTCTACACTTTTTTTATAAAGGGCTTCGTTCAATCAATAACCATGTGACCATAGTTGTGGCACTGCACACCATGAAAAAGTATATTGTGATAATCTAGGATATGTACAATTACCTTATCTCCCATTGCTATTGCAATACTCTTTGCCAACCCTTCCTTTAAATCGATGTCTAAAAGTACCCTTGCCACTAAACAATAGACACTCTTTTTGTAGGAGGAGTCCACAAAGATAGTGTGTCCCAAAAAATTGCGTAAATCCCACATAAACTTGTCATCCCATAATGCAAGCGGTGGTCTTGGAATTTTAACCCAAACTAGAATCTTTCCAACCTCTTCCTTCCTAGGATCAAACCATGGGTTCTAGGGTTTCAAATTCATATAAGTTGATCTTTAAAACTGAATACTTTCAAGGAT
This sequence comes from Picea abies, assembly GCA_900067695.1. Taxonomy (NCBI): domain Eukaryota; kingdom Viridiplantae; phylum Streptophyta; class Pinopsida; order Pinales; family Pinaceae; genus Picea; species Picea abies. The sequence continues at coordinate 4,794 of CBVK0103656252.1, read as the reverse complement.
AGTAATTGCATTATCCTTAGACTAGAAGCAAAAACCCTAACCACCCTCTAGTCATGATGTGAAAGGAGGGCCCATAGTTGAGGATGAGAGCCCAATACAGTTGAAGCTAGTCATTCAAATTTCTATCGCTTATCTGAACACTAAAAAATCACACAATATGAGTTTTATTGAGATAAGTCAAAATCTACTTGACATGAATGTCCTCGCCAACTACCAGCCTGACCTTGGAATCTCTTTTTTGATCATCCACTGAGATGGATGGAGATGATGACACAGCTGACGTACCCAAGAGTGAGGAACTGAAAGAAAAAGGTATGGACGGTGTAGGTCCAATGGAGCTAAGTGGTGGCAATGTGGACATTACTGGAATGCCATCGGGGGAATCGCCCCCCATACAACTTGGGGATGGGCTCGTAGGATCATCTACACTAGATGATACACTAGGTCCGGACATGGTGGGAGGATGAAGAAACAAAGAGAAAGGCTCACTAAACATTTCCCTTACTTACACAAGTATAGGGGCATCTGGATCAATTAAAGGTGGGATGAAATTTGGTGGAGGAAGTTTGTCTACCACCTCCACTTCAACCAAACCAATATCATCAAACCAAATATAAGACCCTTCAAATTCTCTGTCACTTATGTTGCATCGCTTTAGAGGCAGTTGCACCTTCGTAATATGCTCAAGTCCTCATAATTGACGGGACTGGCACGGTAATTCAACCATGGTGAATAAACTATGTTACTAATAAATGCAAGTCAACCTATGGCCGACCTAGACTCAAATTCAAAGAGCACACCCCTAATCCAATCTAGGAAAACAACAAGCAAACCAATTGGCTCAGGGGCCTTATGAAAACTAACCCTATGGGGGGGTCAAGTCCCCCACAATATTAGCTAGTGAAGTTGCAAGGAGAAGTTATGATGATCTACATGAAAAAATCCTGACTGGTGCAAGTACCCTTTATGAAGGTACACACCCTTTGGGGGAACCGAGACTGTAAACCAACGTCTTCCCTAGGTACCATAGGCACATCCCACCTTTAGTCTCCTCTGTAGCTACCTATGAAAGGCCATTGAGGCTAACACCTAACAATCAATGGTTGGGTGAATAGTCATAAGTCTGACTGCACATAAGGCCAAGGTAACTAAGCCCAAAGCTCTAAGGATTTTAACCAACAAAACCCTTGTATACGTAATGATGGAAGCGATATCGCAAACACCCTAAACAAGCATAGAGGGGTAATCTCCCTACTTTCCCCGATGCGACCTCATGCTTAACTCGTATGTTAAAGGAGGCTCCCAACACATTGGTTGCAAGAATGAATTTTAACGCTCTTAAATGACTCCTAGGTTGATTTTTGTGGCCTTGGAGAGTTTACTCTTCAATCCTATTCCAAGGCCCTAAGCCTAGCTAATGTTGGGTCACTATCAAAAGAAAAATGACTAATTGATTTTAGATTAAGTACATATTTTGAATGGTTGTTGCTTAGGTCTAAAGGTAATGGATGAAACTTTAATGATGTGATGACTCTTCACCCAACCAAGCAATGCAAGTATGCTAATGCAAATTGTTCGCTTCGAAGAAGTCTAGCTATGGGAGGGAGAGAGATTTTATTTCTCTTTGCAAATTTCATAAATAAGACCTCACATACACCAAGCAACCTATCAAGAAAACCATATCTAAAACCAACGAATGTTTCTAATGCACTTGTACACTAATGCTTCAAAAGCAAATCTAGCATGCAACAAATATTTTTGTCTTTTTGAGGTTTTTTCCAACTTGCATTGTAAACAATTCCTGATCTAAACAAGAAAGAAAAATGCAAAAGGCAACTAGAAACAAATAAAAATAAAAAAGACTATACAATATTAGGAATGACGTTGGATCAACCTACTCTAATTTCACTACAGGGATCACACCCAAAGACTCACCTAGGAGAGAAGATATAGTGATGAACAAAGGTCATACAAGGACAAATATAACAACAAATGATAAAAACAGCTAGATCTCTTCAAATTTGTTGGATTCTCAACCCAACTTCACTAGAATTCTCGGACAAAAAGGGAAATTGTCCATGAAGTGAGAAACAATCCACACAAATGCACTCAAGCACAACCTTGAAAGTAATTTATGTGACAGTCACACACTGAAACAAAGGAAAATCAAGATCCAATTAGACCATTGTAGAACCTTACCTACTCAGAGAATGTCCTAATCTGAAAGTCTTGGGTTTTACACTGCAAATCTGCAGTTTTTACAGGGCCTCACGGGACACGGGCATGTCAAAGGGTGAGGGAGACTTGCTGGATACTTATAGTGCAACACACGAGGGCCTGCAAAATTTTTCTTTTTGAGAAAGGTGGGCTTGTTGCAGATCTTCCAGATCTAGATCGGATCTAGACCCTAGGATGACTAAAAAAGACTAAAATGTAAATCACAAAAAGAAGAGGAAGAGGTAGGAAAAGAGACTTGACTAGAGAAGAATTCTTCTCTAGTATGGTCGCTAATTTGTTACGGGAATATTTCTCGCAGGGATCTCACTAAATTATCAGCAAGATCTCCCTAGGATTAGCCTAGCAATCCTAGACATAAATGGGCTAGATTTCCTATGGTTTTCCTAGATCTAGAAGGCAAGCAATTCCTTTTACACATAATATGGGTAGGTAGGCATACCTTTGTTTGGTGGTTGTTCGTGTATGTCCTGGTTGGTGTAGATATCCAGCTCCAGCTCCAGCTCCAATCACCTGCTTCTTGCACACAAGTAACAACTACTACCAACCCTTTTGCTCTCCAATGTTAGGAATAATCAAAATATTTTAGATCTAACTTTATTAACCATTTATGTAATCAAATCAAATTCATTTATGAGCAAGACACAAATAGAATAGGGGAAAACCAAATGATCTATTAATGAAATATAGAGAATACATATCGATACCTCAACTTAATGAAGATGTGTCCTCCTTTATCCTCCTTGCTCCTTGCCTCTCCTGGCAGCTCCTTGGTCAGGCTAGGCTCATTGACTTCTAGCTGTGATGATGGATACCTCTGTAGTTTGACATCATAACAATGATATTAAATCCTTCCTCCTCTTTCCCAAGGCTTACCTTTGTTATATAGCTCCTGGGAGGCTTGAAAGAGGCTTCTAGATCTTCTAAAGACCACTAGAGACTTGAATGATGTGAGTTCCTAGGCCCTTGACAAGAATATACAACTCATCCCTCACATATCATCTCGCAACTCCCCAATTCTATAAGTTTCACAGTGCCCCTCTTATTGATCCACTAGTGTTTAGCGAGGTCCTCACTTGTTGTTTACTAGGTGTCCCGAGAGGATGCCAATAAGGGCTCAAAAAGGGTTCAAACCTTAGGAAAAATATGTATTATGGCCTCTAGCCTCTCATGGATTCCTCTCTGGCCTATAGGGTGGAAATTAAGGCTATAACAAAGAAACCATGCCATCTTTTTAGAACCTTGACTATTATGCTTCTCCCTATTTGTGTATATTATTTTAGAATGCGGAGTAAGAAAAAAAAGGAGACAAAACACTTTGACCCTCCTTAGCTAGGTTATTTATATTGTACAAGTCATTTATAAATTGCTTAATTATTTAGATGTTTCATGATTTCCATATATTTTGTTTCACATTTTGTGTTAATGAAATTCAAATTTGCTTTGTTACTCAAACAATTGTGCCACTTTCTATGAGATGTTTATTTGATTTGTTGAGGTTGTGAGTCATGATTAATCATAACATTGTGTATGATAAAATAATGTCTCTATAATTTGTCTCATGGTTGCACATTCTATAACCATACTCCTATTATGTATCATAAAGTTATGGCATTAAAAGGACTTGCAACACACAAACCCCTTTGTGATCATAAACAAGTCTTAGAGTTGAAAGTGTACTCAAAGTATATTTTTTCCTTTAGTAGGGTCATCATTGTAATCTACAAGTTGTATGTTTCCCTTTAACCAACAAGGGTTTCTATAGTCTCCATCCACATTAACAACCTTCTCTAATCAAGAAACCATGTCGTCTTCTTATAACCTCGACTATTATGTTACTCCCTAGTTGTGTATATTATTATACTATGTGAAGTAAGAAAAAGAGAAGAGACAAAACACTTTGGCCCTCCTTATCTAGGCTATTTATATTGTACAAGACATTTATGAATGAATTACTTAGTTATTTAGATGTTTCGTGATGTCCATATATTTTGTCACACATTTCGTATTAATGAAATTCAAAGTTGCTTATTACCCAAATAATTGTACCATTGCCTATGATATGTTTATTTGATTTGTTAAGGTTGTGAGTCATGCTCAATCATAAGATTGTGTACGATAAAATAATCTCTCTATAATTTGTGTCATGGTTGCACATTCTATAACCATACTCCTATTATGTATCATAAATTTATGGCATTAAAAGGACTTCCAACACCCCTTTATGATCATAAAAAAGTCTTAGAGTTGAAAGGACACACAACCCACTTTAGTAGGATTACAAGAATGTTATGGGGTTAAAAGATTTCACGAGTCTTTATAGTTGCAAGCCACTAGAAAGCCCACAATAAAAATGTAGTGTTGATTGAATTTATGACCCCAAGGTAACAAAGTTTCAAAAACGTTGTATGTTTTAATGTTATAAAGAGGTAAAATTTTATGAAAGTTATGATATGGACACGACGCAAAAAACCCTAAAGGTTGAGACGAACAAAGTTCACTCACACAAGAATAATCCAAAATATCTGGAATATAGTAACCAAATCCATATGGACAAAT
>CBVK0103656225.1:0-12095 GCA_900067695.1 Picea abies | reverse complement strand
TATATGAACAATCTAGGTAAAGAACATTGGGAGGCAGTAAAGTGGATTCTTGGGTATTTGAGAGGTATTGCTACTCATGCATTATGTTTTGGAGGTGTAGACATTGTTCTATAAGGATATGTTGATTCAGATATGGCAGGTGATAAAGATAGCAAGAGGAGCACCACGGGGTATGTTTTTACTATAGGTGGAACAATAGTAAGTTGGATTTCGAAATTGCAAAAGGTTGTTGCACTTTCAACAATGAAAGCAGAGTATGTTGTTGCTACAAAGGCTAGTAAAGAGATGACTTGGTTACAGAGGTTTATTGAGGAGTTGGGAAAGAAGCAGGAGAATAGTAGGTTGTATTGTGACAACGAGAGTGCCATTCATCTTGCAAAGAACTCAGCCTTCCATTTTAAGACTAAGCATATACAAATTAGGTACCATTTCATACAATCCATCTTAGAAGATGGACATTTGAAGTTGGAAAAAATACATACTAGCCAGAACCATGTAGACATGTTAACAAAGGTAGTAACCAGGGAGAAACTGAGTTCCTGCTCCATTTCAGTTGGTCTTCAAGCATGAAGGTGAAGATGAGAAATTTTCCAGGTCCAAGAAAGATCATAGTCCAACAGATACAACAGCGATGGAGTTGTTGAGATCAGTCTCCAAGTGAGAGATTGTTGGTTGTGGAGACCGATTATCTTCCTGATTCATAGATCTTTGTTTTCAACCGTGTTTATACCCCATGAAGAATTTACACCTCAGAATAATGTACACTCCTCCACGTGGGCGAGTGCAGGGGGGGAGTAAGGTCGCAGATATGACAGTAGAAGTTATGTTAGGGTTTTTTTCTCTAGAAGGAAACCCTCTTTTATGAGGGAAATGTATTGCGGTTATGTATCATTATGAAAATTGTATTTTGAGAGAGGACATTGTGAGAGAAAGAAGAGGAAGTTATAGCGGGTGTGTTGTAGATTCTATCCCTTCATTTGCTAGATAATAATAAATGAATGACTTGGAAATTTCTATGTTGGACGTAGCCCACAATGGGTGAACCACGTATATCTATGTATCTATTGTATTGTGTATCATATGTGTTTTATTTACACTTTTGTTTTTATTTTATTTCTCCGCGATCCTATTTTTATAACAATAAAAACATATATATCAGAGATATCAACCTAGAAAACATTTAGAATTGAGATTAGGAGCTATAAATGGGCTTAAGAACATATTGCTTTCTTATTCATCTGTCCAAAGGCTTTCTTACAATATTAAAATGGACCGACTTTAGATAACTTCCTAATTGAAAGAATAATAAACTAAGTGAATGCATCTCAAGGGATGCAAGAAAACATAAACAATCCAAATGCATGTTTCCTAAAGGCTAGAAAGAGATGCCTCTAATTGACTAATTAACTGTACAAATATTAATGTTGTCCCAAAATCAATGAATAAGAGAGTTTTTCCCTCATAGAAGGATGATATTTGGAGACTGTGTTGGTTGGGCACTCCCTATTCTATATCACTCTTGATACACCAAAATATTATCTATTTTTTAGTAAAGATGGAGCATGTTTTTTTGATAATGTAAATAGCCATTACTTAAAAATAGAACTATAAATAACTATAGTTATATAAATATCAATACAATTTTGTGCTTCTAATTAATTTAAAATCTATAATTTTAACACACACAAAAGTTCTATATAGAAAAAATAAAAAGAGATATACCATATTTATAATGATATTTACATTGAAATATTTTTAAGTGTGAATATATATTTCTTGACCATAATTAAAAATGATGTTTTTATATATCTTTATTTGCCTAGATTTTGAGTTATGATTTCTACATGATTGAGTGAGATTACAACCATTCTAAATCCATTTCAAATTATATATATTTTTATAATTCAATGGATTCGATCCCTTTCAACACATGATAGAAACAAAGTTATAAATATAATTATCAATAAAAATAAATTAAATTGACTACTAAACGTTTAATCAATATCTAAATACAACCTAGAAATGAAACAATTATTTATAAAAAAAAAAAAAATTCACTACCACAAAGTTAATGGGTAATTTTATGTCATGTACCCATGAAATATCATCATAGGGTGTTTACTCCATATATAGATTAGAATGGAAAGTATTTTTCAGGTTATTCCATGATCATGAGCCCCACTATGTAGACTTTAATGGTAATGTAAATGAAATTTCCAAACATGAACAAATTGAACCTCAAGACGTCAACACAACTCAACATTATACAAAGTATACTTGAATCTTATGGCTAATAATCTAAAATTTATGATGATCATGGGCTTGGAGTGGGTATTCATATCTTGTTGATTCCACATCCTGAAATCTATCATTGCATTTGTAAACTAATGCATGATTTTCGGAAGTGTGAGATCGGAAGAGCGTCGTGTAGGGAAAGTTTGGGATATTTGCCAATTTTTTACTCATGGAGGACATGACTATTTTGGATGATCAGTTGAGTGAAGGATTTAGGTGATGGGAGCTTGACAGAGCTGGTGAAAAAGTTTCAAAATCTGAGTGGAAAGATAGCACAAGGATAGGATGCTTTGGAAAAATTAATGTAAATTAGCATGTGATAACACATGGCATGGATATCCTTTAAGAAAGTATCCTTAGCAAGCTCTATATCATTGTCATTGTCCCTAACATGTGGAAAACCATTGTTACTATAGACATTATGAATTGGCGACTCGAGACATAATGGGAATTAAATAGGTGGTTGACTCAACCATGCTTGGTATGCTTCCTCTATGAGTTGTGCTCATTTGGAAACCTTCTCTTGAATTGACATTGTAGTGGGGTGAAACGATAGATGGTAGATATGTCGCTCATCATTTGAATCCTTATTGCACGAATATTAAACATTAAAATGATAGTATTAATAAACATAGTACATTTAATGTGTTCCAACATTACAACAAACAATGTTGGTTATGGAGCCTGATTATCTTCGTAATTCATATGTAGGTAAAAGAAATTGCACGATACACAATTCATGCCCCCACCGGCCATGAGGGGACCGAAATTTTTGTTTTTTTGCAATTCAAATATTGTAATTTCGTAGTCAATATGGACCATTCATTATAAGGTCGCATATCTAACGGTAGAAGTTATGTTAGGGTTTTTTGCCCAAGAAGGCAACCCTCTTTTATAAGGGGATTGTATTGCAGCTATGTATTATTGCAAATATTGTATTCTGAGAGAGGATATTGTGAGAGAAAAAAGAGGAAGTTACATCGGGTTTGTTGTAGGTTGTATCCATTCATTTTGATAGATAATAATAAAGGAAGGACCTAGAAATTTATTTGGTGGACGTAGCCCACATTGGATGAACCACATATATATGTGTCTCTATTGCATTGTGTATCTTCTGTGTTTTATTTCCACATTTGTTTTATGTTATTGCTCTGCGATCATGTTTTTCTAACTTAATGGTCATAGCCAATTGATTATTACATTTCATATTAGCAATAGCCTTTTCGTAAAGCCTAATTACAACCCTATGAAAATCAAGAGGGATATTTTTTTGTTGCAACCTTTTCCATACATTGGTTATAGGCATAGTTCCAAAGGCTTTCCTAAAATCAACAAAATAGTAGATGAGATCATCTTGTTTGTCTCCATGATCCTCAATAACAACTTTAGGGGTACCCTTATCATTTACAATAGATATCAATTACGTATCTCTTTAATTTTTTCCAATGGAAAAGTTCATAACTTTTATATTCATAGAAAGAAAAAAAATTACATTTTGAAGGTGTCGGTAACCACATAAAAATAAATTAAAGCTTTGAACAACCCACATTCTTCCTAGGAAAGCTTACAACATAGCCATATTAAAATTCATGTATGGGAAAATTACATCCTTTTACAAATGATCATAATTAGGAAATGGAGGATTGTAGCCTCAAAATGATTACCAACATAAAGAAAATAAACATAATATCATAAAGTTTCAGGTGCCCCAAGAATCAAATCCTATCACCATAGCTTGTTTAGAGAGCTCATTAACAATCTTATTTCAATTATCTTTTTACATGTAAGAAAGTGTTATCTTCAAACTATGTTGTCATTGTCATTACTTGATGAAGCAAAGACCTCATAATGATATTTTGTGATCTAAAGACTCCTTTGACCCATTCAAACATAGGTTTGGAGTCAACAAACACTTGTAACCTGGTTATGTTTTTTCTCAAAGCAATCTTCAACAAATCGACTAAAGCATGGATTTCTACCCAATTATTTATTTCCCTGCCTAAACCAAATTTGAAAGTGGTGTGGCATTTGTCATTGAGATACAATACTCCTCATGCTCCACATGGGCCCGGGTTCCCTTGGGTGGCTCCATCAAAGAGTCCCCATTTTTTACTTTTATTAATATTAGAATGCTCAAGATTCCTTCGCATGATTTGTTTTAGTGGCAAGTATATATATTCATAATTATACTTGATTTTGTGATACACATACAGTGGGGAATAAGGTTTATCCTAAAATAAAATTTCATTTCCGATGATCCAAATTGATCAAATAGACAATGCAAGGTTTTTGATATACCATCCTTATATTATCCATCTAACTTTCCACTCCATTCACCCAAGAGAGACCTTCCTATTTACCTAAGCCTCTTGTCAAGAAGTAACCTCCTTCCATACATCCTTAGTAAATGGGAAATTCATCAACAAGTGTTTAATATTCTATTCCTCAACCGTACATAACATACATAGACCTTGCCTTTGTTGATATATCATCTAATGGACTTCTTAGGTAGATACATTATTATTCAGATCTAGACACAATAATAGTCTACATTTCAATGGTGCCTTGATTTTCCACAATGGATTCCATCACCATTATACATCTAGTGCTTCATTTAGAAACATGGCCTTACAACCTAGGCTTGCATCGAACTTTCTAGAAGGATTCCATGACCAAACTGGATCATCATTCTCTTCTTTCATAAAAATGTTACTCATTTTCAATCTATCTATATGAGCATTTCATTATTCAACATCATGTCCATCCAACTCAATCATCGCAATTTCCACCCATCCATTTTGCATTCAATTTCCCCTCACATGAATCACAACATCAACTAGATGTATACTATGGAACATAGAATTCGGATCCCCTCTACGGCATTGTGACTTGAAACCCTGCTCATGCAATAGCCTCTACGACATGTTGATATTATGGTAGATGCAGGAGATATTAACCTCTATGTGTAACCTTTGACGAGACTAAAATATTCTGGGAATCAAGAGAAACCCTAAACAAATGTGTAGAAACCATGGAAGACATGTCGGCTCGATAAAAGAATTAATATTTAAGTGTTAACCCATAAAATAATAAGTCGGCCTAAACAAGTGACAAAGAGCACTATAAATAAGAGGGTGTTAGAGCTCATTTTCCATTCACACTCTCACAACTGCATAAAGACTAGTGGTGTGCAAGTTTGGAGAGGGAGTGCAATTGCAACTACTGCAACTGGGATTTTGGTATTTGGTTATGGTTTGGACTTTTTGTTTGGTATGCTAGCCTTGGAGAGAGATACACTATATTAGTTGGCTATTGGTTTTAAGATCTTCTTCCAAAATTATTTTGTCTGTCAAGGTTAAAGGTGCTCGAGGGTCGCTACGTTCCTATGGTTGGGTGACAATATTGATATATTGCCTATGAAAAAATAAGGACGTCTCTTTTATTATAATAGGTTACGGGTCCATGTTATCTTTAGACAGTCTAACCACTAGAATATAGATTGGGAAGTTATTCGTTAAGCTCATTGTGGCACCAATTACAGTTGCAACTAGGTTTTATGATTATGTGGTTGCAACAAATCCCAACCCTTGTGTTCAGGCACTTTTGGTGAAGCATTTGACCTAATTCCTTGACATCCTAGTGCTCCCTAGCCTAGCACCCCTCTAGGTACCCTTAGCTAGAAAAAATGTTAGGTTTAAATTTTTTGTCTAAGTCAAAGTCAAAGGTTGACTTCTAGTCGAATTGATTTTGTGATCAAAGTTGAAATTTTTAGAGTTTCAAGTTTGTTCTAATCATTGAATCTAATCTATTATTGTCAAGATGATATCTGGTTTCAGATTGGAAGACAAGTTGGACGATTCTACAAAACTCCAAAGGTATGCACTTGTATATGTTATCCAAGTTATATCATCTAGCAAAACATGAGTGTGTTTATAGGGAAAGTACTAAATACCTTGTCCAAGATGTAATATTGGATTCAATGCATTTAGAGGAACAAGCGCACCCTCCATAGTAGTCAGGCTTCAAGTTCCAGGTTTGATTAAATTTTTAAAATCTATATATATCAAGGGTGGTAGTTGCTACATTACAAAGTGTGAAAGAAGTCTTTGAAAGATTTTATTATCTCTAGGTGCAATTAATACTTGAATACATATGAATATTATTGATATAGATGCTTATTGTACTTGTTCGCAAGATGAACTAACATCTCCTCTAGATAGATATTTATTTTTTTCTCTTGTTATTCTTGTTCCAGGCAAGTACCCTTGTTAAATATGTTTGATGAACAATCCTTGCGGAAGTTGTCATAGAAGAAGTTTATAAGGATGACACAACTGTCAAATGGGCATCAATCAAAATAGATAGAAACAAACTTAAAGACACTCAGAGGAGTTAGACTTGAAGGAAGTCAAGAATCAAAAGAAAACCAGAACAAGCTTGTAACACTTTGTAGAAAGCAAAGAGAGATGCAGTAGACAGAAGCATGGACTCGCTCAGATGGAGGGATCTGATCACAAAATTCCAAAAGAAGAGCATGCATATTGCTCATTCAGGCATGAAGCCGAGATTAGGAGGGAGATAATCCCCAACAATATGGTCCATTGAAGAATAATCTGTAAATACTATGAATTATCTATCCATGTTCTTCATTGGAAGTAGCGGCCATGATAAGCAGCACGTGTTCAGTTTGACTCTAGAAGAAATCTTCTTCGAAACTAAGCCTTGAATATCCTTGGTTATCCATCTACATTTATGTTCCTATGGCAGAGGGAAAAAGTTGGAGCCTTCAAGAAAGAAGGGCATATAATCTATAGAATATTCTATGGACTCCAACATTGAAGAGAAACATGAGGAAGAACATGAAGATTCCAAGAAAGAAAGAAAAGTCAGAACAACCAATTGAACCAGTTTGAACCCACTAAGAAGCAGTCAAGTAGAAGGAATGGAAGGAAGTTGTGATGAAGAATAATGTATGTGAAAAATTGTGAAAAATAATTAAGAATTGATAGATACAAGGCAAGACTCAGGGCTAGTGGGTTCTCTCAGAAGGAGGGAGAAGACTATGATGACATCTTGTTCCAGTAACCAGACATACGTCTACCTAAGCCATTATATCTCCTGCAATATCCATGGTTTGGAGTTTACATCATATGAATGTAAAGATTGTTCTTCTCAAATAGAGTAATTGAAGAAGAAGCATATGTAGAGCAACCTCAAGGTTTTGAGGTATACTAGAAAGAGACCCTTGTATGCAGATGGAAGAAGACCTTGTATGGATTCAAGCAAACTTGGTGCAGAGCTTCTCATGTACAACAGAAGCATGGTGAAAACTTCCTCTGAAAGAGGAAGTATATTGAAATGGCTCTTCAGAAGTTTGGGATGATGGATTGCAAATCCATGGAAAACTCCCATGATGACAGATCTGAAGAAGTTGAGAGACTCTGATCCAGTAGACCCGTCTCTGTATCGACAATTGATTGGATCATTAATGTATTTGGAGAATACTCAGTTGGATATTTTCTTTGTGGGATGTTTGAGTTATGATATACAACCGCATGGATTTGTCGATTCAGATTGGGCATGGAGTACAAATGACAGAAGAAGTGCTACTTGGCTATGTTTTAGTTTGAGCTTTGCCACGATGTCATGGGCTAGCAGGAAACATAAGTTTGTTGCACTCGACACTACATAAGTAGAGCATATTGCAACTTGTCATGCTTGTACAAAAGCAGTGTGGCTCCGTAAGCTAGTTTCTAGACTTTTTAATTGGTTGTTGGATTTGACCATGATATATTGTGATAACCAGATTTGTGTGAATCTTTCAGAGAACCAAGTGTTCCATGACAGGTCGCAGCACATTGAAATCTAGTATTATTTTCTCTGTGATAGATTCCAAAGGGGAGAAGTGGTTCACCAATATATCTTCATAGATGAGAAAATAGCAGATATTTTGGTAAAGCCTCTGTCCAAGATGAAAAGTTAAAGTACTTAAGGGACAAGTTTGTACTCGTGGAGATGAATTCCTTATTGGAAAAGGAAGATATTACTCCTAGGTTCGGAGGGAGCACTAATATTTTATTGATTTATGGGCAGTTATTTTTCAGTTCAAAAAATGGTCCAAGTTGGGAAGTCACCTTCCAGTCTGGAAAGTGGCCCAAGATTTCTAACGGATAGACATTTTCCCGATCGAACAGTCATTTTCGTAATGAAAATGGTCCGATAGATTAATGATGTACCACAGATAGTAATTCCCCTTATGGACAGTGTGGGGGAATGGTCTAGGACATTCATTCTTCTTGGTAGTCACTCTAACTAGTGGTCAAGCATAATGGTTCGCCTCTTTGGGCAATCATTCTTTCAAAGTTCACAATTGTGAGCAGTTTCTAATAATAGTACATTATAAGAGGTTGGTGCAGGATAGTCATTTTCATTAGGAAATGGTTTGGATAGTCATTCCTTAGGGCAAACTCATTTTCTCTAGGTTGCACTATGATTAGTGTCGAAAGAATCACCTAGTTAGGTGAATTGTCCAAGTTCAACAATCAGGGACAAGCATTCCCTAGGGAAAACTTATTCTCTTTAGGTTTCATTGTGATTAGTGCCAGATGAATAGCCCAATTGGGTGAATGGTCTGGGATCAGAAATCAAGGACAGATATTCTTCTATGCTTGAGAGAATAGTCCAGATATCCCATGGATGATGTTTTACTTTATGAGGGCAGATGCTCTTCCAGATCTCATAGATGTGAGTGGAGGAATGGCCCAGATGACTCAGTTTGTGTCATGATATTGTTTATGCAGGTTGATATCAGATGATATTATTATTGTGGAGACTATGTGTCTATGGACAATAGTTGTATGCTACTGTGGTGGATGTGATCCATTGATAGTGACTATGTGTCACTAGTTAGTAGTCATGTGCTACCAGGAGTGGTTGTGTACCACTAGGTAGTAGTTGTGTACTACTATGGATAGATACAATTGTGTTCTATTGGGTGGCATTGTTCTGATTGACATGGAGACTACCACTAGTGTTGGAGATGATTGCCAGCTAGATGGATATTCAGTGTGTTGGTGGACACACATTCTCTCTGTGGAGAATGGTCCAAGTTGATAGATTGTTGACATATCATGGATTGGTATGTTCCTAAGGCACGGGTTGTAGCCCGATTTGGAAAAGAGTTCCGGACTAATATTCTCCTGAGGCACAATTATTGGCCTGATCAGGTTGAAAAGTCCAACCCCCTAAGGACATGACATCCCAATTAGGGTGGTTGATATGGGATCGATATTTTCTAAGGCATATAGGTAGAGATGTGTCTCAATCATACATATGAATTGATTATAAAATAGTATGAGACTGACATTCCTGTAGGAATTGTCTCTGTATCCCATGGCGTGTTTTTCAACATCTGTTAGGACAATCATTCTTATAGGTTGTATGTTTGGATTAGAAGAATGGTCATTGTATCACTTTGTGGAGTGAGTGTCTTATTTAGCATCATGCCCGATTACTCAGGTGGAGTATGGCTTCAAGAGATGATGTAGTTGATAATATCATATGATACTAACAGTGGGGATGTTGCTCATGAGTTTATCTATGTGATCATGAGATAGCCTGTGAGGCTATGATGATGCTACCGGTTGAATGGTTTGTTTGTGCTCAAGACCATTTCCTCTAATACCTCCCTATCTAGGAGGGAGTGTTGATTTTATGGTATCTACGGGAGGTATTAACCTCTATGTGTAACCTTTGATGACACTAGAATATTCCAGGAAGCAAGAGAAACCCTAAATAGATGTGTAGAAACCTTAAAAGACATGTCGGCTCAATAATAGAATTAATATTTAAGTTTTAACCTATAAAAGAAGAAGTTGGTCGGGATAAGTGACAAAGAGAAATATAAATAAGAGGAAACTAGAGCTCATTTTTTCGTTCACACTCTCAGAACTACATAAATACTAGTGGTGCGCAAGTTTGGAGAGGGAGTGCAGCTGTAGCTAATGCAACTGGGACTTTGATATTTGGTTATGGTTTGTACTTTCTAATTTGGTTACGGTTTGGATTTTATGTTTGGTATGCTAGCCTTGGAGAGAGATACACTATCTTGGTTGGCTATTGGTTTTAAGATCTGCTTCCAAAATTATTTTGCTTGTCAAGGTTAAAGGTGCTCGGGGGTGGCTACATGCCTATGGTTGGGTGACAATATTGCTATATTGTCTATGGAAAAACGAGCACATCTATTTTATTCTAGCATGACCCTCATGGCCTCCCATGAAGGGGGCTTCGACTCCCCTCCCCACCCCCTAGTGAGATATAGTTGCACTCATCTCCCTGGTTGTTTCCCTTCCCAATCAACCTAACCCTGCTTAATCATGATTCCTTAAAAAACTGGAGCAAATACCTATCGTTGTGGTTCAAGCTAGTTTAAGATAATTTGGTTTGAATTTTGCGAAGAATGGATTAATAGGGAAATTTATGGGGATCTAGCCTTCACCTAGATATATTGTTGTGTGGATTGATAATAATTGGAAACCTCATCTAAAAGGTAAGATCTCATTTTCCTTATGTGATAGGGGTTTCTTTGCATTTAATTTTGAGGAAAACGAGGATAGAGATCTAATATTCATGAGTGGACCATACTTTATGGGTGCCCACGGGATGTATCTCTACCATTGGACCCCTAATTTTAACCCCAAAAATAGGATCCCCTCTGCGGTCCCTATCTGGGTCCAACTTCCCTTTCCCCCTCTTCATTGTTGGAATGATGAGACCCTCCATGCTATCAACAACACCCTTAGGAAATATATAGATAGAACATAACCAAAATATGGTATGCAAGTTTGTGCCTAAATCTGCTTGGAAGTTGACTTGGAGAAGGGTCTTCTAGAGGTTATCTCACTAACCTTGGATTGTTGGACATACCTGGAAAAAGTGCATTACAAGCAATTTCCTTTCAAATACAAGATATGGTACGAATATGGGCATTTTGCAAAGAGATTCCTAAAATCTCTTGTGGATCTATCGGTGGGAGAAGCAAATGAACAATGGAAACAACCAAAAAGGAAGAGGCAAGCCACAAAACAAGCTCCTTAAACTAAAAAATATCTATCCCATTAGGGATCTCCCTCCAATCAAAAGTCTCGGGAAGCTCTGACCTCATCCTCAACATGCAACCCCAGCAATGGCATCCTAACCAAGAACTAGTAGGAAGCCTTCTCTGATATGGAGGAGGACTAGGAGGAAAGACCCAAATTGGTTTCCCAAGACCCCAAAGAAAAAACAGGAGAACACCAAATCCCTCAAGAATTTCTTCAACGGGTTACTCAGATGGATCAAGAAGGTGGAGTAATTGATGAGAGCTCAAAGGAAGACTCAAATCCAAACTCCTCAAAGGTCCCACCTATTAAAAATTTAGATATGAGATCGAATAATCAAAGGAGAGAAGCAACAACTCGAAAGGAGATAGAATTGGGAAAACAAAGGAACTCTAGACAGCCACACTAAGAAAGAGCCAAGACCTATAAGAAATCAGAAGGGATCCATTCCTCCCAAAGGGGGTAACCCAAAAAACTCTTCCAAATGATGAAAATTGTTTCCTGGAATTGTAGAGGGTTGGGAAGTGACAATAAAAGTCATTGGTTATGAGCTTAGTAACACAGGAATCTCCTCGACTCCTTCTACTCCAAAAAATGTAAATGAAGGACATTGAGGTCCTTCGAGAAAGCAGATTCATATGGCAAGTAGGCACAAGTTTAGTAGTAAGTTCACGAGAGGCCTTAGGAGGGACATGCACCTCT
>CBVK0103656220.1:0-12009 GCA_900067695.1 Picea abies | reverse complement strand
AATGACTTCCACTAATAATACATAACCATGTTCCCATTGGGTACCTCCCTAGGTACCCCATATTGCCTCCCTAGGTATACTACACAAAATCCATATAGGCAAAAGGGTGACGTGTGGCACCTGATCGTACAGGTCATGTAACAAGTGATGTGTCACATGATTTGTTGGTAGCTAACTGGGCAAGGTACAATCCAAGTGGTCAAATCATATGTTGACAAGTGGCAAGGGATAACCAATGAGAGGTTTCCACACAGCAGCCTCCCATTGGCCAATATTGTTTAGTGCTTACTAAAATATTATGGGAGTCGATAGGGTTCGAACCCGCAACCTCCCAAAGACCCTACCAAACCTCCATTACCAATACACCATACAATTGGTTCTTAACCTAATGTGGAAACGATTATATTTGAATTTAAATAAAGTTTCATTTGATGGCTAAAAGGGTCGAGGGCCTAATCCCTCGACCCTTATCCCTTGGTATATTACATACAATTTTCCCTCCATATATTATGCGCGGAGGTTACATATAGTTGGAACAATATAACACCAAACTTTGAGCTATATATAGCATATATATAGTTATAATAAAAACAAGTTGCAAACGGTGGGAATAGAACCCCCGACCCACAAACTATGCCAACGACCTAACAAAGTCTGCTAACCAATAGTCCACCAAGCCTAGTTGGTTATAACTACACCCTAAATAATAGTTAAGGGGTTGTGTGGAATCTGAAGGGTTGTTAAGGGCCCATATACCCAGGATTGTACACAATATTTTATGCAGAGTTTAGTCTCGTAATTTGTGCCATGGGGAAAATAAGTTTTGAGGCTACACTGTAAAGCATGCCTAGAGGTCCCTTAACAGAATTTTGATAACTTTATACTCATTTTGCATGATTTTTAACAAGGAATCCAATGGTGCACTCTGTTTCGACATCTGAGAAACATGTGAAAAGGTCATTGTAAAACGCAAACATTTGAGCATTAATAATGAAGATCTCTATAGGATGCAGACCCAGAGACGTAGCCCAAATTGGGTGAACTCCATTATCAAACTTGTGTATGTGATTTTCGCTATTGTTGTTCTATTTTGCTCAATTATTTGCAAGTCATTTTATCATTAAAGTGGATTTGGTTAGATAAGTACTTCACATGTAATTTGCATACAGTCAAGCGATAATTTTATTTAGAATTTCAAGTAGATGTCTCTTATGTATTTAAGAGATTAACTAGTATCTAAGGATATTTTGGATCACTGGGAGGGCTCATATCATCGTCCTATTTAATTGGAGCTCTCCTATCCTAAACCCCTTAGCCTAATTCCCTTCAGATTTAACCCCATTTGAGCATTTGACCCTACCTTTTTGGACCTTGTGTCTTCCTCTTGGTGCTCCTAGATTTAGGGTTCCCCTATCTATATATGGGAACAAAAATTAAAAAATACTAAAAGGGCCCTTCGGGATTGGGTGAAGATTAAAGAAGCAAACGATAAAAAAGTAGCACAAGAGCTCGCATGAAAAATAGAGGAGAGTTGTATCTCAATGGAAACAACTCCTATATCACCTGCCCTCATGGCATAAGAACAAAGAACTTTCATGGAGTACCAAAAAGAGACCAAAATCATGCAGTATTTGGCTACATGCAGGTGATAGAAATACAAAATTCTTTCATCTTCGGGCCAGAGCCAGGCTTTGGAAAAATAAAATCTCTGAAATCGGGGTTGAAGATGGATCCTCCATATTGGGCCATACTCAAGTCAAAGTAGTAGCAAGGCCTATTTCGAAACTCTGTACATGAAAGAAAGGGAGGGAGACTTTGAATCACACGAAAACCTCCTCGGTAATATTCCCCAAATCATCAACTTGACAAATAATGAGGCTCTCTTTCAGCCTGTAAAAGAAGCAGAGGTGTTAGGGGTTTTGCAGCAAATGAACACAGATAAGGCCCCCGACTGAGATGGATTCTCAACACATTTCTATCTCATTTATTGGCACATTATTAAAAAAGACCTTGTCTGTATGGTCTAGTATATCGAGAAGTCTGCTAGGATGGGGGAATACCAATTCCTCCTTCTTAGCCCTTATTTCCAAATAATCCAAACCCTCCTCCTTTATTATATTTCGCCCAATCCCACTCTACAATTTTTCTTACAAAATAATCTCAAAGATCATAGCTAATATAATCAAGCTATTGTTGCCCAATATAATCTCACCGAACCAAGGGGGCTTCGTCGAAAATTGACAAATGTTTGATGGCATCTTGCTAGTGAAAGAGGATATACATTCCAACAAGGAGTGGGGGGAAAAGGGGATGGTCATAAATATAGATATGGCCAAATCATTTGACAAAATTCGACATGACTTCCTCTTCGCCATTTTGACAAAATTTGGGTCTAGGCCTGATTTCTTGGCATGGATCTCTTCCTGCATTAGTGATCCATGGATTTCTCCATTGATTAATGGTAGACCAACTGATTTCTTTAAGATATTTAGAGGGTTGTGATAAGGGTGGCACCTCTTCCCCATCCTCTACATTATAATGGCAGAAACCTTAAGTAGACAACTAGAGAAAGTAAGATTGGAAAAATCCATCCCCAGAATAAAAATTACAAGAGGAGCAAGAAGGATCAATCATTCAAAATTTGCAGATGATACTCTTCTCTTAGGTAGAGCCTCCTTGATCATTTCCAAAATATTCAAGGAGATCTTGGAGTAATTCATGCGATATTTAGGGAGAAAGATCAATCCACAAAAAATCCATGCCTATGTTTGGAATACTCACTCCATAACGGTAGCAAAGATAGGAGAGGTTCTTTAGTTTCTTCTGTGGAGAGCTAGACCTCATTCGAATACTTGGGAATTCCCATATGCCTTACTTCTCTCCAAAGCTCTTTCTAGTCTTCAGTTGTGGAGAAAATCAAATACTAATTCAACCAATGGGGCTCCCAATGGTTAAACCCAGTTGGAAGAGTGATACTGATAAAATATGTCCTCTCTGCACTATCTATAAGACTATATCCCATTTCTCTTCCATGTTCACATGAAGCACTCATTTTCTCAAGAACTCGGAAAATTCTTATGGTTGGGGGGGGGGGAGAATCCAATACCAAAAGAATGCATCTTGTCAACTATAATGTGGTCAGGGAACCTAAAAATCATGGCGGCCTAGGAATCCTTGATCCATCAATGTCTAACCTAGTGCTTGGTGCAAAGATCATATTGAGAAATTTTCAGAGAATCAGAAGTGGTGGAAGAAAGTTATTATACATAAATACATGTTCGGGGATAGATTAAGGTGCCTTGACTCCCCTCCTAACTGCTCTAATGGTTCTCCCATATAGAAACTCTTGAAAGCTTCAATGTGTCTTTTCCAAACCAAAGCCACTTGGATACCTAGAAATGGACGCATGATTCCCATTTGGGAAGATAACATTATCGGGAATCTACCACTCAGCATAATCGATCTCTCTCTCCTCTAATGGATTGGTGTAAGGGGCATGGCATTGTCTCCCTCTTCCACATCTCTAAATCGCATCCCTTTGGAGCCTGGGCCGACTGGCAAATTTTGTGTCTCGCTCTGCACCTCCATGAGATTTTTTTTGAACTTCGACGTGGATTCATTGGATGTGCCCCTTGCCACTCATCATATAAGGATTCACGAGGTTGGGGAGAGCGCCACTACTCAGTCAAAGATGGGTATGCAACCCTTCTAGCATAGTCTACTCTTTCCCCAAATTCAAACATGTGGAGTAAAGTGTGGAATACTATTGGTCTTCCAAAAATAAATATGTTTTGCTAGACACTCGCTCACAACAAGATACTTACTGGGGAAAATTTACAAAAAAGGGGGTTCAAAGAGCCTCACAGGTGCGCTCTCTATCGTTGAGCTAAAGAAACGAGTGTTCACTTATTTTTGGATTGTTTGTTCTCCAAGGAGGTGTGGAAACATGTGTTGCAAAATTTATTTTCTCATATCAGGTTGCCAAACACTCCCAACAAATTGTTCAGCAAATGACAGACCTCTTATAGAGGTTCTTTGGATTAGAAGCAAGCCTTTAAAGCAGTATTCTTGGCCCTACCTAAATTCACTACGTGGAAAATTTGGCTTGCAAGAAATTGAGCTCTTTTTTCAGAAGAATTTTCCACTTCAGTTATGGTGGCCATAGAGAGCCTGGGATTACTAGTGGAGCACTTCAATATGAGAAAACAAAGTTGTCTGACCAACAATGACTAAATAAATAAGAAGAGCACTAGTATAGAAATATTTTCCTCGAGCAACCTTCCTTACATGGTGGCATCCCCAGGACCATCTGCAACTAGTATTCTAGACCATATTAGCAGCTTCATATTTCACCCCCTGAGTTTGACATTTGGAAACAATCTCAAACGCGACATGTCTTGAGTTTTGATGGAGCCTCCAAAGGAAACACTGGGGCGACATGAGCTAGTGGCTTTATCCTTTCCCGGGGAGGACATATTAAGCTACTATACTCCTGAAACTTATGACATGCCTATAATAAACAAGCAGAGGCTTATGCTCTACTACATGGATTACAATTTTCCCATCAATAAGGCATAGACTCGCTCTTAGTCCTCGGGGATTCGAAAATTGGTATAAATTAGTTGAGAAAGAAGGCACTTCCCAAACATATGAAGATGGAGACAATATTCTAGAGAATTTACAATGAGATTGAAGCATTTCATAATGTTGTTCCTAATGATATTCTCCATCGCAATAAATCAATTGTTGATAGACAAGAAAATTTGGCATTAAAGACCCTATTGAATCTCTTAGGGTCAATGAACTACTCTCACTAACTCAAGTTCCATGACATCGATGAAGGTTCCATGTATCACTCATAAGGTAGGCTCCATTAAGGTTTTGATAAAAGGTTATATCCAAGGTTATTTTTTGAATATCGACAAACTCACAGTCACATCGCACTTAAATCCTATGGTTTTTCCACGCGGTGGTGGAATCATGCCACATCGGGGCCCTTGTCCTCCATACACAGGTGCCCCCAACTGTATTTATGACCCTCCCCGTCTGGCCATAAGACCTCAAACCTCCATTACTTGTTGTGCATGTGCACTTTCCTCTCCAATTCAGATTCGACCAGCCCCCCTGGACATATCCTCTTTGGGATTTATCACTCATCTACTTTTCCTCATGGTCTGTGTTGGGTTCATATTTTGTTGTCAAAACCACCATGTATATCTCCCTTTTTCACCCACTTTTTCTTCATTTTTGACATTTTTGTAGCCATTTCCACTAATCCAAGATTAATAAAGGATTAAAAATGTAATTGTTAGTTTATCTCTATTTTGTTTACTTAACAAGCAAAATATTAATATTTGAGTTTTTATCGTGATTACCAGAAAAATTAGGTTCACGTAATTACTTAGTGGTTAGCATGTTTGCAAGCTAGTTGGGCGAAATCAAGGACATGGGTTTTGTTCCCCATGTTCATGATGTGGTTTATTTCCTATTGGTTTGGCGAAAAATCCCTTGGATAGGCCAGTTCAATGCATGGTCAACTCAGCCACTCTACAATTTTTATAGCAAAACAAACAAGCAGCGATCTTCAAATGGGGTTTCTAGACTGATGAAGAAGAATTTGAAAATTTTGGGACATGGATTTTGTGCAGAACATGCCCAATTCAGTGATCTCGAGGTGGATTTTCCATAGAATGCATGATTTGGGAGAATTAGAGGTTTTTTTAAGGATGTGAAACCCAAATTTTATGTCAGTTTTTCACACATGAATCCATCAAATCATGGAGGAAATCGCTCATTCTGAGCTCAACCCAACATAGATAGGAGGTTGTTAATATCTATCGTTACTCCAAAGAGGATTTTTTAGGTTCATTAGTTATGTTTTATTATGTATAAATATGCCAAAACTATGAGGCATTTAGGGAGTCGAATTGAGGAATTTATGAACTAATTTCTAACTTAACTTTATGCTCAATACAAAGGCTTAGGTTTCCCTTATTGAATCTGTTGTTATGGTGCATAAGCCAAAGCTTTGAAGGGCCCCCTTGTGATGGTATGTGTCATAGTTGTATATCTTTGTACAAAGGTTTTGGTTTGCTTCTCCATTTGCTGGTAAATATCTTAGTTTGGTTTTCTTCGTTTTCATTTAGTTTTATATTTAACAATTCCTTCGTTTTCAATTTTATATTTTATATATACATGTTACAGTAGTTTCTTTGTTGCAAATTGTAGTCAAACTAATTTTGAAACTTCTCACAATCTATAATTTTCATAAGTCCGATAGAGTATTGTTGTAAAGAGTCATAACTATCATGACAATCTTCCTTTTACAGCCTGTTTTCCTACCAATGTGACTATGACAAATTTCGGTTGGAGAAATTATAATTGTTTTGAATTTCTTTTCAAATAGAATCCTTTGTAATTTATGAAAACTCACAGCTAGACAAAGTATTATTGCAAGAATCCATCTCTTGATTGAGTTATATGAATTTCACACTTATTAGAGTATTGTTGTAGAGATCTTTTTCACTTTACAATTAGCATTTCCACCATTGAAATTGTGACAATTGAAGCTTATCACTTTAGAAGGCCAAATTCACCCTACAATATGATTTTCAACCAAGGAGACTGTGATAATTAAAATTGAAGGGAACTAGCATTTGTTGAATCCTTTGCTTTGCTTTCTTAGATGCATACATATTCTTTTAAGTTCACAATCATCAAAGTCTTGTTACAAAGAACCCTCACTTGCTCAGATAAATACACTTTGCAACCTGTTTGTCTACCATTGAACTTGTGAACCTTAAATTGGAAGAATTTAGCTTAGAATCTTTTTGTTTGATTTAAGTTAATCAATATGGGATGACTATTCCTTTCCAATCATTGATCTCCACAAGTGAAGAGAGTATCATTGTGTGAGCCATTCGAGGTGTGATATTTCAAAACTGGAGTTTCTACATTTGTAAATTGTGGCATCCTAGATTGGATAAGAATAGTTCCATTTTGTTATTTTGTTAGTTTAGAATTTCCTTTCACATTGTAATAGTTCAAGTAAAGTTAATCCTTATTTTGTTTGAATGAGATTTGATCCTACATTTCATGTGCTTGCACCTCAAAGTTTACAAACTCCAAGATTGATAATTAATGTTCAAAAATTATGCAAATAAGTTTCCCAACAGTCTGTGCATCATCCCGGGTCATTTGGACATCATCCACATAAAATAATGATTGTACATCCCCTCTTTGCTAGTCAAGTTCGATGTGTGAGAGCAATTAAGGTTTAATATATTTGATGTACATTGAGCCTACCCCTGCATGGATGTCAATTCACAACGATGCAAGGGAATAATAAGAATAATTTTGTGGTCAGATGCACAGGAATACTCAATGCAACTGCAAAATTTGAAATTGGCTTTGTTGGTAGATGTTCCCCTATCGAATTGGGCAGATAGTGCAGAAGGGCACCGAATCATAACTCAAAGAAGGGAAAGTTGCGCGATGGAGGAGAGAACTGTGTGAGGAAGAGCACACAAAGTTGGTTCACTCCACTAAAGAGTTACAAATTCAAGTTCATGGTTTGTCTGTCGGGGTGCTCACTGCATTGGAGCTCTTGGTGGAGCAACGACAAGGACATCATCAATTACAGTATGAATGTGAAACCATTAGGTCAGAGGTAGAAGAAATGAGATTTAGACCAAGTGCCCAGTCTCCAGCTTGTTCAGCTACAACTATCTTGGACACAGCTTCATCTCCAAGCCCTCAACAACCCATCTCAAACTTGAATTTTCCACCAGAGCAGTAAGAAGATGAGACAGGGAAGAAAGAATAGCCTAGGTAAATTATCTGTACATGTTCTGCTTCTATATCTTGATTTTACGAAAATTCCATAGACTATATCATGGAAGTACTTTTGCAATATTGTATAAGACTCAGCTAGACATAAATTCTTTGAACCACTTAACTAGTTATCAACATGTTTTTTCCATGTTAGCAAAGGCTATATTTTTTGGTTTCTAAGCTTCCTCCTTCTACAAGTTTTCTTGCAGAGTTTTGAATAAAAAATTTCTTTGGTTCTATTAAAAAAAAAACATCAACTAGATGTATAATTCCTTGTTGACTTAGCTTCTCAATTCTGCCCTAATCTAGGCTAAAAATGCCATCACTTCCATCCCAAGGATCAAGGCCAATTCTAACACTATTTCCTCCAAACTAGCCAATTTCCCACTTGGGGGGAATCTAGTATTAAGGCCTTCCATATGGAGGAGCTTGCAAGAGATTTAGATATCAATTTTATCCATTCATCAATAATGAGAAGCTAATTGTATTTGGAGATGATAGCATTCTACCACAGGCTCAGGACCTTGAGTAATCTCCATAGACTTGTAGTTGTGAGGGATTTTCCAAAAAAAATGGGTTTTAGAAGACCTCGAGCACCCACTTCCTTGGGGGTTTTTATAATCTCAATTATTTTACTAATGGAATCCCTTATTTGTTTTTCCTTTCCAAATAAAATAGAAGTGTTTCCTTCAAATGTTTTTCTAATGTACCCATTGGGATGTGTGCCAATAAACTAGGATTGTTATAAAAATTGCTTTATTAGGGTTAATCTTCCTTTTTTCAATAGAAATCGATTGGACCACCTCGATATCCTTTTATCCGATTTTTATACAACCAATGTTAATCCTTGGATCAATAACTTTTGATTTTTAAAACAAAATCCATGTAGTTTTGGCCTTTGTTAAATTCCATAACTTAGAAGGGAAGAATCCAATTAAGTCCTCTCATTTGATTGTTATTTGACCCAGACAACGAGATGGATGTTTTTGTCATATCAACTTCCATTCCAATTAATTTTTTAAGGGAAAATAACCATAATTTTCTATTCCAAGATAGAATGAAAATTACATTCTTTAGGTGCCTTTAGCACTTCAATAAACAACTTGACATATTGAGCTACCTTTTCATATCTCGACAAATTCAAACCTCCTATCATTGAAAACATATGTCCATTTTATTTTAAATAGAAAATCACCAAAAGATACCTATCATCATGCCTACCAAAGTCCAACCTTTAATTATCAATACACATACAAAAATGTGGCCTTTGATATGTCTCAAAACATATTTGTCTGTGACACTGTTCAAAACTAAAGTAAAACACGAATAAAAATGATAACGGGTACTAGATTGATTTTTTTTTATAGACAAGATTTCACCACAAGAGTCCCCCAACTGCATGGCCCTTGCTCCTACCTACTATCCCTCCTTGGGTAGACCATCCACCTCTGTATTTCATTATTGAAATACATGCGTGGAGGAAACCAAGTCAGATAAAATTGATGCCTCATTTAATTGTTCAATTGGTGGCCCTAGAGAGACATTTTAAATCTATAGGTTCTCATTCATCTAGTTTATGAGTGAGGCTAAATCACCAACCACTTGTACCTACCTAACCCTTTTCTTTATAGCTAATTTAAGTAAGCATCTTAGAGTCATCAATCATGCTAGATTGTTTGAACTTGGACCTAAACCCACCTTGAACTTTAGAAAATGCCTCTAATAAATAAGTAATATTCCCCTAACGTTATAGAAATAAGGATCGCCTTGTTTTGCCCATAAAAAAAAACCCATGTATAAGATTTGTCAATCAACAAATCACCAATTTGTCTAGTGGGGTTGACTTTAGATTCCATTATAAACCCTTTAAACAAAGCATATATCTGAGACTATACATGGAAATTTGGTAGAAGTCCATCATCAAAGAATTATTGGCCAACCAAATACCCCAAATAAGGATGCAAGGCAAAGCTTTAAAATCCTTTGACCCCTTTTTCCTAAACTAGTTCCTTAAACTCTACTCCATTGTATTGTCATTCAATACATTGGGATACCTATCAACTAGGTTTCCCATCCTTCCATATTTGTTGAGATTATGGACATTGAATCACTAAGTGTGTTATACTCTTTTTCTCCCCTACATAAACAACAATATCTTGGCCCATGGTTTGTTTTTTTTCTTCTAAACCAAATGCCATGTAAGCATCATATTCATGCGAGACAACCACATGAATTTTTGTAATTAGTTGGGGCATTTAGTTTCCATATGATTCTCTCCCACCACCATGCTTTGGCTTGACCATCCATAGAAAATCAAAGACTAATAACCATGTTTGGAAATATACACACCTGAAGTACCATTCTAAGCCCATGCTAGGGAATCATTCTCATCCCTTCAAATTGATATGCCCCCACCATATCTCTACCACTAAAATGTTCCAATCTATCTCCTATTCACCTTCTAAAGCAAGAGACAAAGTTTTCTCTAGCCTTGATCCACAAAGTAGTAGATGTGGGTTCTTCAATTTGGTTTAAATAAAAATACCATGATCATGCATAATCTCCATCAATTATTGTCTTAAAACAACAACCTCCCCACACCCCGTAATACAATATACTCTTATCCTAACCTATTCACCATTACCTATCCTCTAGGCTAGATTATTTCCTATTAGAGAGAATGCCAAGACTAGTGCCTTATGTTGATTGGATACATTTTTTTAATCTTCTTTCTATAAGTTATTATCCAATCTAATAAAGAACTAGGCACAATATACTTTAGTTCAATCACCTTTTTCCACATTATTTCTTTAGTCAACAAATTCCAAAGGCTTTTGGTATATGTTACACATAATATTCACTTCAGTGCACCTCATATTTGTTTCTTCTTATGTGATCCACCATATGAGCATAGTTTGTGCCTGTAATTGATGATATTTGAGCTTAGAGTCCCATGAGCATAGTTTGTGCCTGTAATTGATGATATTTGAGCTTAGAGTCCCATGATCAATTGTCCCGCCACAATGATTTGTATTACGTACCAGCCAAAAGTGTGGCCATATTTGTACTCATGTATTGTATTGGACCATCCTTAGATTATTTTGTATTTTCTAGGTGGTATCTCTAGACCATTAATGGTTAGTCATATCCCATCCTCTTTGTCCCCATTTCAAGATAGTCCTTGATCTTATAGTTTTGTTGACTACCCTTTGGTGGCATTAAGTTGGCACCATGTTGATCATTTATGGCATGGCTAGGTATGTGAGGGTCTTGGGATAGATCTACTAGGACACATGAATTAGAGTACCCCTAGACCATTTGTGTATCTATGTACAAGTGTTTTTTATGTTGTAAAGGTTGTCACGCCTATTGGAGCACACCTATATTATGTAAGCACGGATCCCCTCTTATGTATTTGTTACACTTTCTCCCTGGACTCTTGGATATGACTTTATATTTTCTCATTCAATTTCATGTTTCCCAAGGAAATTTCATAGATATTGAGGCAATACACATATACCAAGGAACTAGTCATCTAATCCAAGGCACTTTGGGGCTATTTTCACTTACATTGGTCACATATTAGCATGCAACATAATAGATCCTTGAGAACTCTCCTCCTTCATCACTTTTTGAGCTATTATTTGTTTGATTTGAAGGTCAACCCCTACATGATGACGTCTCTACTAGTCGTTGGAGGATATTACAAATTGTGTTGACTTGGAGGATCACTTTTCATCCTTTGTGGAGGTTCCTTTATTGAGATATCGACATGGTCTTACCTTGAAGACTTCATCTGAGGGCTTATTCGCATTTTTAAAGGAGTTGTCCACTTATTGAGGGCTATTTCACTCAACATATCAGGACGTTCCACCTTTTGAGGCTAGACATTAGCTTCATTGAGGATTATTCTTCCTTGGAGGACTATTTCACCATGATTTGAGTCTTGCACCATGCATTTCAAGAGGAACATTGACCATATTCACCCTAGTCGGCCTCTCTTTTGTGGGACGACCTCCGCTCTTGGAGGGTTTTATGTACATATGGCACATTTTACTTGTAGTTTGACTTAGTCCCCTTTACTTTGTGAATGACAAGTCACTTTTTGTAATTATCCTAGGCTAGATTTTGTTAAGCCCTAATATTGGCTAATTACCCCTTAATTGGGGCATATTA
>CBVK0103656214.1:0-13806 GCA_900067695.1 Picea abies | reverse complement strand
ATTTTCTTGAGTCTTTACCCATCTGATCACCCCATTAAACAAATCATGACTTAAAACTGTTTGGCATTGGGCTCTGCTTGGGCAAGCAATCCAGGAGTGAATTCTGACACTAACAGTCTCAAACATGTCATCTTGGAATTTTTGATTGTAAAATTGGGAGGATACATATTGTAGTACCTTTGGTAGAAATTTTAAGTTTCGAGATGCTATAATTTATGAAATAGAAGATGTGGAAATTAGGGTTTTTGACTAGTCCTAACACCAATCTCAAATAGGTGTTCTTGGTAGAACTATCATATCTAAATCTTGGAAATCCAAATTGAGTGCCACTAGTTCATTTGGAAAGAATATAGATCATTTTATTTTAGGTGAAAATTTCATAATTAGATAAGAAATATTGGACACATGGAATTCCATACAAGTTCACTATTTGTGAAGGACCAAGAATCAACAAGTTTTGGGAAAGTTACCATAAATTTCTCTTGGCACACCAAATTTTGGTCATAACTATGGCATTTCAGAGAAGAAATATTAGAGCACTATAAGACAAAAGTTTAGACTCACAAGGGCCTAAATTTCAGAGATAATCAAGATAAATATTGGCTAGAAAGACACTCTTCGAATCTAGGCTTTAAAGGTACATAAATTACAATTGTTATAATTAAATACCTCATGTGTGTCTGGTGTCCTCTTTTCTAATATAGAACACAAGAAAATACCTCTAATTCCTTGTCCACTAGGGTTTAGGAAAAAGGCAACAATGGTTAAGATTTATCTCAACCAACGATCCATTAATGGACACAAGAATACTAATTCTTATTCCTCTAAGAAAATACATGGTGGAACAAGCCCATTCTTTTAAAAACTATATCATTGATTAGAATTGGCACAAATAACCTAAATAAATTACCTTATGGGTGTCATGGAAACAACATAGAGGTAAAACAATTAAATATATAAATTCCATTACTAATGATCACATATTTTATGATGCATCCCCCCTTCTCTTCTCTGGGTTGCGCAACCTCTTGGTCAAGGATATTCAATTCCCTGAGTCGAATTAGCTCTTCGGGCCTCTGCTAGACCTTGAAATTTATTTACACAGGTCCCTCCTTTGTTACACTGCAGGTTCAATTTACCAGCACACCCTCTCTCTAAAATTTCTAGTAACTCTGAGTGGAAAGCACTAGCTCCTCTACTAGGCTCCTTTTCCTTATGACCACAGGCTATAACCTCAGGCTAGCTCCTTTCTCAACTTCAAGCTTCGACTAGTTCTTGTACCCTCACACTCCAATTCTTCTAAAGTGACTTTTCCCTGGAGAAAATATCCACTCTCCACATGTCCCTCTATTCACCAACAACTCCTATTGACTCTGACCTTCAGGAATTTCCACTTCACTACTCTCTCTTTCCTTCGGAGTACATTTCTCCTAGAATACACGGATCTCCATCATGTGTCCTTCCTGGATCCAACGGTCCAGATATCTTTGGCCTTTATGACTTGGAAAAAATCGTTTCTTCTCCACACAAATATTCTAGAGCTTTCCGATCTACTGCCACAGATCCTCCTTGATACCGATGGCTTAGATTCAATTCGTGGCTTCGATAATTCAATGATCCCACTCCTTGAATGATTCAAACCTTTGAACACATGAAGAGTTGAAGGATTCAAAGACTATCCTCTACGAAAATTTCCCAGATCCATGGTCTGGAAAGATCCCAATTCCTCCGAATGGGTCTTGCTCGTTGATTAGGAAACTTTCAGTGGGCTCCCCCCCTACTGACGAATTTCCACCCACTCTCTCTTCTGAGTTTGTTCCTTCTCAAAACATTGATCTCCTCAGAATACTTCTTTGAAACTTAACTGAATGTCGACTGTTGGCCCTTGGTTATGGAAGGAAGCGGAGAACAAAGAAGAAAAGGTAAAAAGAGAACTTCATGGGAGACACAGTGACTATCACTGGGTTGAAGTGAGAAAAAGAGAAAAGAAGACGGAGCGAAGTATGGGAAAAACAAACCGTTGGAAGAGTAGATCGAGGATGACAAATCAACAAGGAATAGGCATCAAGGACAACTCAGCAAATGGAAAAAACCATCGTTGGATGCTTTGGAGCACCGTGCGAGAAGGAAGGAAAGACAGGCTGGAAAAGCCTAAAAAGTGGATCAAGTTGACCTAGGGTTTTGGTAATTAGGGATTTGACACCTAGGTTTCGGCCTAAGGTTGTCGATGAGGTATTGTAATGTATAAATAAAGGTCAAGAGGACCTGGGTCAGGTTGATATGATATTGTTATTGATTTATCACTATTGTTGTGGTGAGAGGTCATTGTATTGTGAGAGAGATGTGCTAAGGGTGAGAGCCTTATGGTATTGTAAGATCTTCAACTGGGTGAAAAGATCAGATCTTGCAACTGGGTGCACAGGAAGGGGGAGAGAAAGAGAGAAGAAGAGAGAGGATTTGTTGGCCAAGAGTGTAGATCAGAGCTGTAAGCTTTATCTTAATATATCATAAGCAAATTTCTGTGGACATAGCCCTAGAGAGAGGGTGAACCACATATATTTTGTGTTGTGTGAGTGATTGATGCTTTGATATCTATCATTATTATACTGTTATTTCCATTACTGTGTTAGATCAAGATCTATAGCTGCGCAGAGTAGATCTCCCTGATAAGTGATATATGAATGTTGTGATTGTTGTTATACAAGATCCACCTGATATTCCCCTAGTTGTAGACATCTCTTTCCTGCAACCCCCTCATCGCTGCTTTGGGTGAGACTGCATCTACTTCGCAGGTGTTGCTGAAAGGGCCAATAGCTAGGGCTTGTTGGTGCGATATTGGAGTGAACCCTAGGTCTACCCTTGTGCCAACAAATGGTTCTGTTTCGAGGACATGAATCTATGTAAGGGAATGTCAAGGTGGTTTCCATCGAAGAAAAAGATTCAAAAGTGGATAGAGGATCAAGAGAAGGACTTTGTTGAAACCCAGAACAAGAACCCTAAATTAAGTATTGAAGATTGGCTACAAAGATACAACTTCACCAACATTCATGAGATCTTCTTTGGAGGAGTCAACTAGCAGTTGTTTGAGTGGTTGGATAGGTTATCCGATACCCAGTTTGAGATCAAATCTAGAACACCTGTGGGTTGGAAACCAATGTTTATCCAGAAATTCAAGAGAGTCAACAATGTTGTATCCAGATCTGTAGATCACTGGTTTGATAGTACCATCAGAGGGTATATCACTGCATTTTTTGTTGACAGAAGAGAATCATATAGTCAAGATGAGAGATACTTCTTCAAGGGACCTAGAGGAATTTTTTTTTAATTTATGAAGCTGAGAATCAAGGTGCTCTTGCATGAAAACCACATCCTAAAGATACAGTAGATCGACTGGATCTGAAAAGGCTAATGTTCAGAAATTCAGACAGCGACAACGACACAAAAGTAGGACATACGCACAATGGGAAAGTATTCTGAGGGGGTCAACTTAAGAACTTGTTTAAGAAAAACTAAAAAGAAGAGGGTTTCTACAGTAGAGAAGAGGTAGATCTAACCGACAAAGAGCATCCAGAGACCACCATAACAGAAGAAGGGGAAGCTAAAGAACTGTGCCAAAGTGAGCCAGAAACCTCGGGAACTACACAGATTACTGAAGTAAGTAACGTTAATCCTCCTGTTGTCCCAATAGTACCTAGTAGTCAGAATAGTCAGAACCACTAGAGTCATCAAAGTACTATTACTGGTAGCTCAACATCTATTCAGACAAGAAACCTAGTCAGTTCTATGGTAGATGAAATGAGACTCCCTATATTTAGAGGAGATGGATCTTAATATTCAGATCAGCATTGGTTTCTATGTGAATCCATATGGAATATTAAGAGTATCACCGATGAAGCCATTAAGAGGACCAGTTCAGCACTACGCTAAGGGACCACGCGTTGGGATGGTACATGAAACTTGTCCAAGGAATGACACAGCCTAAGCCCTTGAATGAGATAAAGAATGTGATGATTGTAGAGTTTAAGAAACCTAATTCGAAGTCACAATGTATTACATAACTAAAAGAAATTAAACAAAGGGTATTAGAACCTATTTGGGAGTTTGATCAGAGATTCAAGACCCTAACAGACTGATTAAATTTCCAGATCCATGATGAACAAAACAAAGAATGGTTCATCACGACATTGTTACCACACATTAGATTCCCTTTGATGCAACAGAATATTGCATCACAGGA
This sequence comes from Picea abies, assembly GCA_900067695.1. NCBI lineage: Eukaryota > Viridiplantae > Streptophyta > Pinopsida > Pinales > Pinaceae > Picea > Picea abies. Next base: position 9,569 of record CBVK0103656214.1, on the reverse strand, counting down.
AGAATCTTTGGAGATCACCATGAATCTTGAATCAACACCAATGGGAGAATCTAGCTCAGGCATTAGCCAGATCATGAGCTAGCTGACTAATTTGTCTTTACAGGTCGAGGATATGAAGAAAGATAAGGGAAAAGATAAAAGGGAAGATATCTTGTGTGTAAGATGCATATCTGAAGGCCATGATAAGGAACACTATCCCTTATTTCATGAGTACTTGGCCTCAGGGGCACCGAGCCCCTTGAAGCAAGTTAACCTACCCTAGTGCGATGTATGCATAAATAGGCATCGCCCATGTGAGTGCTATTACATGGAGAAGTATGTTCAGACACCCACAAACTTGTATTGTACATTCTATAAATCAGTGGGGAACGATGATCGAGATTGTAGATCTTATGATCTCATGCATGAAAGGTCGAGGGACATATACAAGATTCAAGGCGAAGTACAGCAAGAAGGAAACACTCTGCAGTACAACTCTCCAAGGAGAGTAAAATTCAATCCTCGTGGTGGATACAGAGGGTGAGGACGAGGAGGAGGTATGGGCTGAGGTTGAGGACAAATAATCTGTTACAACTACACGTAGCCAGGACATTTAGCAAGGGATTGTTAGAATCCTTGAACAACTTGTAGCTACTGTAACTCCTTCGAGCATGTCATAGAGGAATGCCCTGTGCTGCTAGCTAAACTTCAAGAAAGATGAGGATCTCAATAGAACCCACAAATCCAATTAATCAAAGTGGAACCTCGCAAAGATGATCCTAGAGTCACTGTTATTACAAGAGGGGGAACTGCTACGGAACATGATAGAGTGACCAAAGAGAAGATTCCAGAAGATTCATGAGTCAGAAAAGCTGCAGAAAAGACCCAGATTTTTTATGCAAATAAAGAAAGGAAAATATTTGAGGAGGAAAGGCAAGAGTTCAAATCAGATCAAGGGTATTCTTCAAAAACACAACCAGAAATAAGAGAATATGAAATTCCTCATGCATTCGATCAGTCTGCTTCACACAAAGGGGGGAAAGAGGTAAGTAAACTTGTCAATTTCTTATATATGTTTATAGACTTTCTCAAATATGGGAAAGATATACACGAACTGCAAAATATGGTTAAACAATATGAGCTAGGAAAGATAGACCCCCTATTGAATAGGGAAGTACACCAAATTGGTAAGATGAGAAGGACAAATAAGGAATTACGCTTGAATGCTCAGATAGGAGAGTACGAGATAGACTATGTGGTCCTCGACTTAGGGTCGGAGGTCAATGTCATGACGAAGAAAACTTGGACACTGATGGGAAAACCCAAGCTTATATATTCCCCTATCAGGCCTTGCATGGCTAATCAACAAGCTGTCAGCCCATTTGGATGATTAGAGCATGTCCCAGTGGAAATCGATGGAGTAAGAACCCTTGTATATTTTGAGGTAATTAAAATTGTTGATGATAGATTCCCTTACCCTACATTACTAGGAATTGATTGGGCCTTTGAAAATTCCACTATTGTTGATCTAAAGAAAAGATGCATGAAATTTGAGAGAGTTGGCCTTAGGGTCATTGCACCTTTAGATCTAGATGAGGGCCCATAATATACATAACCTATCATAGAAGAAGACCACATTTTAACTGGAAAACATCTACAAATTAACAGCCAGACAATAGGATTATATCAACCCTATTGTCGATGGAAACATGATCTAGTGAAGTGACAACACATGTTCATCAGAGTCAAAAGAAGCACTGGAGAACTGGCAGAACCAAATCTATGAAGTATCCACAAGAATATGTGCTCGACTGACCAGAGAAGTTCACTAGATTGGTACAACCATAAGTAACTTACCTACCTTTGATGGTTTGAATCCCATAGAATCCTTCTTGATGGAATTTGAATCAATTGTACCAACAAAACAGAGGTTGTTGGCTATGGATGAGGCCCTGAAAGCCACACCAGTAAGATGTTGGGGGACACATAAAAGAAAAATTACATACTGGACACAATGTCGAAGCTTGATGACAGCGTAGTTTTCAGCACAAGTAGGAAGCTGCGAAGTAAGGTACACATGTCGAAGCTACCCAAAGGAACATATACGAAGTTGTGAAGAGGCCCGGAGTGACATTCCTAGAGAACAATGGGTACATAGATTCATCAATACACTAGATACCGCCCCGATTAACTGGTAACTTCAAGAAATTGAAATTGAATACCCTTCAGTAGACCAAGAATTACATGTTGTAAGACTGAAAGTGTTTGAAGAGGCATTTAGCCTCCCTTGGGAACCAGAAGAGGATGAATGGACTACACCCCTCCAGAAACTGCAGATTTACTACAACATTAATGCCGACAAAGATGATGATCCAAGGAAGGTGAATATCATAGAAACAGAACGCCAGAGAGATGTGGAAGGACCAAGAGTTGAACTTCCATTCATTGGACAACTGATAAAGATAAAGAAATTCAATATTGGGACAGAGGAGACACCAAAGCTTGCCAATGTCAGAGATTACTGGGACGCTGCTACCATTGACAAAATTATAGAATTATTGCACAAATATCAAGGCTTGTTCCCGACCAAGTTCATTGATATGAAGGGTATCAAAGGACCTATGGCGACAAAGATGATGATCCAAGGAAGGTGAATATCATAGAAACAGAACGCCAGAGAGATGTGGAAGGACCAAGAGTTGAACTTCCATTCATTGGACAACTGATAAAGATAAAGAAATTCAATATTGGGACAGAGGAGACACCAAAGCTTGCCAATGTCAGAGATTACTGGGACGCTGCTACCATTGACAAAATTATAGAATTATTGCACAAATATCAAGGCTTGTTCCCGACCAAGTTCATTGATATGAAGGGTATCAAAGGACCTATGGGAGAGATGAGAATACCTTTGAAACTAGATGTGAATCCAATCAATCAAATACCCTACAGATTGAACCCGAAATATAAGGAAAAAGTGAAGATTGAGCTCGACAGAATGTTGGAAGCAGGGATTATTGAACCTGTCAAAGAGTTGGAGTGGATTAGCCCCATGGTAGTGCAAGATAAGAAGACAAGTGATATCAGGATCTACGTAGATCTCAGGAATATGAATGATGCTTTTCTACATGATCCTTTCCCTACACCATTCACAGATGAAGTGTTGGATAACGTGGGAGGCCAAGAAGTATATTCTTTTACAGATGGGTTTTCAGGATACCATCAGATCCGCATCACCAAGGAGGATCATCATAAGAATACGTTTTCCACAAGGTGGGGATCCTACCAATATACAGTAATGGAATTTGGATTGAATAATTCCCCAGCCATCTTTTCCAGGGTGGTGGTTGAAGCGTTCAAAGAATTTTTGCATAAGTTTTTAGAAGCATACTTTGATGACTGGAATGTTTTTAGTTTTTAGTTTGAATGTCTAAGGCTAATGCTAGATAAATGCAGGCAGTGTCAGATTTCTTTGAATTTGAAGAAGTGCATCATCTTCTCACCATTTGGAGTATTATTAGGTCATATTGTATGCAAGCAAGGATTGTTGGTGGATCCATCCAAAATTACAATTATAGTTGATTTTCCACCTCCCACCTCAGTCAAACAATTGTGCACTGTGCTAGGACATACTGGCTATTATAGGAAATTTATCAAAGGATATGCTCAGATTCCTATGTTGATGGAGAATTTACTAAAGAAAGATTGTCAGTTTGATTGGATAGATGAATGCTAGCAGAGCTTCGACACACTGAAAAAAAAGATGGTGACTGCGCCTATTCTAGCCTTTCTAGAATGGAGAAAGGAATTTCATGTGCTTGTCGATAAGTCTTCCATTACATTAGGAGAAGTACTAGCACAACTTGGAGAAGGGGACATTGATCATCCATTAGCATTTTCCAGCAGAAAGCTATCTACAGCTGAAATTAACTACACCACTACACAAAGAGAAGGATTAGCCATGGTGTATGCATTACAAAAATTATGCCACTACTTGTTGGGAGGACACTTTAAAATGTTTACCGATCACTCCGTGCTGAAGTAAATAGTCAAAAAGCTAGTGTTGGGGGGGAGAGTATGCAGATGGATTCTTTTGTTTGAAGAATATGATTTTGAGATCATAGTTAAGCCAGGAAGAATGAACAAGAGCCCAGACCACCTATCGAGGTTGGAACATGGCGAAGAACCTACTAGTCTGGAGGATACATTACTGGATGCACAACTGCTCACCATTAGAAATATTGATGACCACTTCACATACATAGTCTAGTTCCTATCAACAAGAATGGCTCCAGGTGAGTACAAAATTCCTCAAAAGAAACAACTAGTGGTGTGAGATGTAGACTTCTCACTTATAGCTGGACAACTATACAAAATGGGGCCTGATGAGATACTAAGAAGATGTGTGATGGAGGTAGAGCTCCCTATGATCCTAGAAGAATCTCATGAAGGCATTGCAGAAGGACATTACGCAGGGAAAGAAACTACACAGAAGGTTCTGTGAGATGGCCTTTGGTGGCCTACGTTACACAGAGATGCTAAAGACTATGCCAGATCATGTGATGTATGCTAGTGAGTTGGAAATCTATCCCGAAGAGATGAAATTCCATTAGCACCATAAATGACTTTACAATCATTTGACAAGTGGGCCATTGACTTTGTGGGACCTATAAAACCACTAGGAAAGCACACAGGCACAAGGTATATTATCACTGCAACTGAATACTTGACTAGATGGGCCAAAGAAATAGCAGTCAAGTACTGTAGTGCAACTATAGTTGTGTGTTTTATATTTGATGACATAATAACCAAGTTTGGATGCCCTAAGATCCTTATGAGTGATCAAGGTACACACTTCATCAATAAGATAGTTGAAGCCCTAACTGAAGAATTTGCAGTCCACCATCAGAAGAGCACACCTTGCCATCCACAAGCAAACAGAACAGTTAAAAAATTCAACAAAATACTGGAGATAGAATTAACAAATATTTGTAGTGTGAACAGGGATGACTGGGATTTAAGAGTACCAGTGGTACTCTAGGCCTATAGAATCACTTGCAAGAAATTAACAATGTAGACCCCTTCAAGTTGGTCAATGGTCTGGAAGTTGTTGTCCTGATTGAGTACTTGGTACCAAGCTTAAGAATTGTTTCATTTACAGGCATGGATGATACTGGTGATGTTCATGAGAGGCTAGCATAGTTGGTCGAACTAGAAGAAGATAGATTCATTGCAGGCTTCCATCAACAAGTTCAAAAGGAACGAGAAAAAGCCTATCATGACACACATATCAAGAAGAAGATATTCAAGCAAGGTGATTTAGTACTAGTATATGATAGTAAATTTATCAAACACCCTGGGAAGTTCAAGATGCATTGGCTCAGACCATATGAGATTTCCTATGTTATAGAAGGAGGAGATGCCCAACTGAAGACATTAAAAGGAGACTGGAAGGAAGGATTGGTGAATGGGAGTCGGCTGAAGTTGTACTATGACAACCAGGTGCCTCGCAGCTCCTAGTAGAATCAAGGAGAAAAGGGTCTAGGTACCATGTGTAGTTGAAATTGGGTACCAGACACAGAAAATACAGTCTGCACAAGGATGGAAAGGAGGCATAAAGTATAAAGTAAGGGTTGCACTATGTAGTCCAAAGTCAAAGTAAAACAAGAAGATCAGATCTAAAGTGCCTCGGGACGAGTCACAAGTGAGTGTTGGGGGCTTGTTGGCCCTTGGTTATGGAAGGAAGCAGAGAACAAGGAAGAAAAGGTAAAAATAAAACTTCACAAGAGACACAGTGACTGTCACTGGGTCGAAGTGAGCAAAAGAGAAAAGAAGACGAAGCAAAGTATGGGAAAAGAAAACCATTGGATGAGGAGATTGAGGATGACAGATCAACAAGGAAGAGGGATCAAGGACAACTCAACAAACAGAAAAAGCCACCATTGGATGCTTTGGAGAACCGCACGAGAAGGAAGGAAAGACAGGCTGGCGAAGCCTGGAAAAAAGTGGATCAAGTTGACTTAGGGTTTTAGAAACCTAAGGTTTTGGTAATTAGGGTTTTGACACCGAGGTTTCGGCCTAAGGCAGTCAATGAGGTAATGTAATGTATAGATAAAGGTCAAGAGGACCCGGGTCAGGTTGGTCTGATATTGTTATTGATTTAACACTATTTTTGTGGTGAGAGGTCATTGTATTGTGAGAGAGAAGCGTTGAGGGTGAGAGCCTTCTGATATTGTAAGATCTTCAGCTGGGTGAGAAGATCATATCCTGCAGTTGGGTGCACAGGAAGGGGGAGAGAAAGAGAGAAGAAGAGAGAGGATCTACTGGCCAAGAGTGCAGATCAGCACTATAAGCTTTATCTTAATATATCATAAGCACAGTTTTGTGGACGTATCCCTAGAGAGAGGGTGAACCACATATATTTTGTGTTGTGTGAGTGATTGATGCTTTGATCTCTGTCATTATTATACTATTATTTGCATTATTGTGTTAGATCAATATCTATAGCTCTGTAGAGTAGATATCATTGATAAGTGATATATGAATGTTGTGATTGTTGTTATACAAGATCCACTTGATATTCCCCTGGTTGTAGACATCTCTGTTCTGCAACCCCCTCATCGTTTCTTTGGGTGAGACTGCATGTGCTTCGCAGGTATTTCTGAAAGGGCCAGTAGATAGGGCTTGTTGGTGTGCTCTTGAAGTGAACCCTGGGTATGCCCCTATGCCAACATCGACCATGTGCACACCTTGCAACAAGTTTATTTCACTTAACCCTTTTTGTGGGTGACTGTGCACTCCTTTCAACAATTTTTACACAACTCAATTGTTCCTTCTGAGAAATGTGACTTTGAGTGTGTCTCTACCTACACACACCTTGCATGTTTCTTTTGCACTCTTTGCAAGTAACTTCACGTTATCCGTCCTGAGCTTCTAATTCAAAATAGACTCTATCAACGCACACCTTGCGAACACTATGCACTCCTTGCATATACATATCCATGTTATCTCTTCTGAGCTTCTGATCTGAACTATACCATGTCAATGCACACCTTGCAGACACTATGCACTCCTTGCATAATCTTGTACAAGAGAAACAATTGAAACTTATATAATCCTCAAATACTCATACATTCAACCATGTAAATAATTCATAACATAAGAACAAGTAATCCTAGATAATTAAACAGAAATCCTACCATTCATTCAGATAGATGCAGTAACAACAACGCCAAACATTTGGAACAATGCTTCTCTGTTATATTCATTCAAATGATATGTACATGGGATCATACAACTTGATAAGCTTCAATAGTTTTCAACTACAATAATCCTTGGATACAATACTCTTCAACAACTTTCAACAGGTACTTCCAAATAACTCTCAACAATAACCTTCAGTAACCTCTTTTGGGCTACAATACATTTATTTATGCAAAAAGATCTCATAGATCCCTTCCCTCCGACTACCTTAGTGATATATAATAAAATTAAAAGATTTCAACTACTAAGTCTTATTACAATAAATGATCGTTACAAACAAATAAGAGCGAATGCTTTAGCTCTGTACTGTTCACAAAGGTTTGTGTGCCGAACCCTATTCGCAAGGTTTGTGTGCCGAACCCTCGTATGATTTTGTATCAAACCTACCCCCCTGCCTAAAGGACGACCCTAACTACCCAGGCATTAAGTTTCCTTGTGAAACCCTTGATCATTTGCCCAAACCCTCTATTGCTCTGTCCAAACCCACACAGTCACCATGTAATCAATGCAATTCGTGGTTAGAGCGATATTATATTGATGTTCCAATACTCCGGTCAAATATTCAGTAACTAGAGGTCCAGATTACAGTGCTGACCAGTCAAAAGACCAAGCTACAAGTGACAGATAAAAAACAAAGGACAACTGACTTCATCCTGTTTAAAAATGTGGAATCAGCCACGACTATTGTAAATTCCAAGCTGGTATAAGCAAGCATCCTCGTCGCTACACAGGTATGAAAAATTTGATATCGTTTTGTAAATAATCTAGGTTGATATAATGTTTGCAATTCAGTTTTTAAATAGTTCTGTTCACAGCTTGAATAGCTATGTTATATTGCGTGCATTCTATATATAGCTTTGCTTTGAATAGAAACACATTTTGATTCGATATACAATTTGATTATTCCTAGTTTAGAGATTAATAGATTTTGATTGGATTTGAGTGATCTTTGTTTGAATTTGATTGATTGGCTTGCCTTGTTAAGGTAACAAAATTAATAGTTTGTCTTGTATCATGTTCGGATTTGGTTCTGTTATGATCCATATGCTATAGTTGACATACGATTTGATCGAGTTTGATTGTTACGATTTTGCTCGGATCTGATTTCATTATCATTGGTATGCTATGACTGGTAAATGTTTTCGGGAAGATACTTATTATGATGCTCTATCATGTGTTGTTCTATATTTGATTGAGTCCAATTTAAGGAGAATTACTCGATTTCTTTGATGAAAACAATACACTCAGAGAACATTCGCGCCCGAATTGGAGACGAATCCGAATCATAACAACTGTGTGAAAATCCTTAGCTAAATCGATTCGTTTTTGTTCTAAATTGGCAAGTTCGTTTTATGAATTGAGTCCAGATTCTAATTAATACTTTGCATTTTAGATTTGTGAAATGAATTGGTCAAACTCTGTTACGATTCGTTTGATTGAAACAATTGTGATCAAAATTAATTGATCATGTTTGTTGACTGTGTAAGGATAAACGATCGAAATCTATGACAAATTATGTTTGATTGATCCTATTACATTTTTGGTTATGTATCAATTATCATTTGGATTCGTTCACAATCTAAATATTTTGCTATACAGTTATTATGGTAATCCTGTTCGATGCGATGATTTCTCCTGTTGATGAGACAAGTATAATGAAGTGTTTGCGATTTGTTATGTTTTCAATTGAATATCAAAACGATCACATTTGATTTGCTGAGAAACGATTATGATGCTATTACGTATGATTTCATTTACCCAACTTATAACAATAATCGAAACAGAGTATTTCTATCTTTGTATTCGATAAAATGATATGAATCTTTTTCTTTATCGTTACAGCTATAACGAGTGGAAAGTGATTTTGTTGGATCGGATTGTATATATTATTTAACAATCACATACGATATGTTTTTCAATTGGATATGAAACAATCTTATTACTATTCGATTATGACTCTGAGGACCCGATTTTGTAGTAACAGAAGAACAGAGTAGTCCTATCTCTGTGTTCGGTTGAATCATTTTTTATCCTGTTGAATTTTGAATGATAAAATCATTTTGATTCGTTTCAAGTGGTTATTGGAAGATAATTAGATTTGGTTCTTTTAAAGATTTTGAATCGATTCAATTCTGATTCTGTATCTTATTTTAGACTAGCTACAGAATCATATGATTCTGTAGCTAGTCTATAGAAATTATTTTTTATCATTTTATTGATAAAAGAGTCTTATAACTTGTCTATTTTGGATCCTTTTCAAGTGAAATCAAATTGCAAGGGATTTGATGGACAGTTTAGAGGATATTTGGATGATTTATTTTCATTTT
>CBVK0103656166.1:0-11707 GCA_900067695.1 Picea abies | reverse complement strand
TTACGACCTCGGGAAGTTGAGGTACCAACTTACCCATCGGGACCCACATAGCTTTTGGCATTTCATCTCTCAGGGTTAGGTTTTTGGATGTCTAGGGTTTTGGAATTCATGAGTAATGTTAAAAAGGCATATGGAGCCTTATTGTGATCATTATTCTCATACATATGCGCGTAGCTATTGCATCTCTTCTTAGAGATAACCACCACTATTCGAGCAAGTTGTTTCAGTTCTGCAGTGTTATAGTTTCAACCTATTTTATTTATGCAATAGAAGTTATTGTTCACTATATATCTGTTGTTGTTCTCTGTATCTCTATGTTATGGTATTCAATCTGTTATTCATTTTGTTCCGCTCATAAATCCGGATTAGGACACTCCACCCATCAACATGGACAAAGAAGCTAATATGTTAGAAAAGAGTGTCGAGGTTTGAATTTGTATAAGAGCATTGGTATGAATCCATTAGAGGAGAGAGAGAAGAAAACAAATGGAAAAGAATAAAATATTAGAAATAGTTGTTAATATTAGGTATTCAATAAAGTCTGAGGAAGGATCGATGAGATTGACAATCCAATAAAGGTGAATTACTAGGAATTTTTAATTAGGTAATAAAAATGGTAGATGATATTAGATAAAATAATTAATAATAAAAATAAGGTATCATGGATATAAATGAAAAAATGATGAAGAAGACCATTGAGATAAAGTATAATGATGTGATAAAGAAATGATATATATTATTCAATAGAGAGTGATGGGAACTAAGAGGTTATTAGGAATTTTATTAAGGAATTAAAAGAGGGAAGGATTTGATAGATTAAAATTGAAAACAAAAAGGATCTCACTAACTACGAGAAAACTTTAAAATATTGTTATGAGCTAATGATAGAATATAATAAATTAAAGAGGAAGAAATTAATGAATTTAAAAAGACATAATAATGAGACAATAATAATTTAGATACAAAGGAGAGGTTGGTCGGGAAAAATAAAGGGAAAGGATGAACTCAGGGAGAAGAAGTGAAAAGATGCAGGATGAGGAGGTAAATCCTGGAGACAATTAGGTAATCAGTCTCTCAAGGGAGGACTCCTAATAGTCTAGGTGATGTATGGTGGGCTTCCATGATTGAATAAGTATATATTCATATTCGTGATTAAATTTATTAGGATGTTTTTGATTTCAAGGGCTTCACGAACGAGATAGGAGGAGTAATGAGGGGCAGAGGCTAAGATTTTTGTTTGGTCAAAGAAAAAAAGTTGCTTGGATTTAAAGGAGTGTTCGACAATAGCTGATTTAGATATTCGGTTGTAATTAGTATCAACTATATTCTCTTTAAGTTTGTATTTAAAGGTTATAATAGTTTGACTTATGTAATATTTCTCACAGGAGTAGGGAATTTGGTAAAAACCTGGGTCGACCATTGGGTCAGATTTATCTATAGCAGTTCTGAAAAGTTGTTTAAGGGTTTTGTAGGGTTTAAAAGTGGTTTTATATTCTTCTTAGCGAAGAATTTTTTGATATGATTGGTGGTGCCCTGGATATAAGAAAGAGAGAGGAGAGCATCATGAGGTGGGAAGGAGGATGAAGATGTTTTTGGTTTTAGATTTATGGTTGAATGAAAGGATTGATTGATTTGAGAGATTTGGTTAAGTGGGCCTTTTCTTTTGTGAGAAATTGAGGTGCATATGTGCAGATGGCACGAGTAATTAGGGTTTTTTAGGACAACATATTTTTGAGTTGGATGATGGTGGGAACTAGCATTTAGGTATTGGTGTATGCGATTTTTATTCCCGTAGAGTTGGTGGGAGAGGGATCCATCAAAAATATGAGAGATGAGAACATCCAGAAAGGGAATATAGTTGTCCTTTTTGGTTTCCATAATGAGTTGGATGTGGGGGGAAATACTATTAAGATTATTAAAGAAAGAGATCAAATTGGCATGGCCATGAGGCCAAATGAAAAACATGTCATCTACAAATCGAAACCAACATTTGGGTTTGAGATGAAAGCTACTTAAGGCTAAAGACTTGAAATGTTCCAAAAATATATTAACCACTATTGGGGATAAGGAAGACCCCATCGCTGTACCTTTGGTTTTTTCAACTTTCTCATATTATCTCAATCAATTTTCCTTCTTTAGAAGATCCCAACACTGTTAATAATAATCTCCTCTTGTAGTGCCTAGAAAAAGTTGTTGCAAAAGTACTATATTTTGTTTTTATTCATGATCGTACATATACAATTTGGTGACATATAAAAATGATTCAACTAACATAAATCATATACCATACTTAGAAGATGATGCAAAGATACCATAAGCATATGCAAATTCACAATTATTATTAGCCAATCGACCTATCACCTGTAGGGGTTAGGATCTTATAGACACATAATCAATGATCGTAATCCTGGATTCTTTTGATTGATTTTGACCATTTAATATCTCAGAACTAGCAGCTGTTCTGAGGACTTGTAAGATATCTACTCGGTATAATACTTCCTTGTCTAAATATTCAATATTTAAATTCCTTCATAAGATCACATCACACCACTACACATTCCAATCCACTCAATATGCAAATTATAACTAACTCCACCCACTATCAATAAATAAAGAATGTTATCTACCATTAATGATTACCATTCCATCAATAATGATCTAAATTTTCAACCACACTTTACTTAATTGATAAGACTTACATTACGATACTCAAATTGCCTAAATAAGGAGAATTGACATTCCATTCAACACAAGTTTGATTTATTAATGGTAATAAAATCAATAAATATCTTGGTATGGAATTTTAAAGATTCATTTCATAATCTAAAATGTAAGTTATTAATTCAATATTACTATCCCATTCTTAAAATTGCGCTAATATCATCAACTATGTAGTGTTACGAAGATTTTGACATGTAACAAATTTGCGCAAGGGTGATAACAATTGACATGGGAACTTGATAATGAAGATAAAAATGTGGTTCGACTCCGGTTAGGGTGACATGGAAGAAGCTAAGATGATGTGTTTAATGGACCCAATGTATGAATTATTGTGGAGCCAAGTAGGAGTTTTTAAATCTGATGTGGAATACCAAGCAGATTTAAAAAAAAAAAAGACTTTTGAAGTATGCGTCAGGTTCCCTTTTAAATTAAAATCATACGGATGAGGTGATAGCGTCAGTTCATCTACCAGGTGAAGGGTTAGATATTAATCTGAATGGATGCATGAAGGATATGAGGATCATCGGGATCATCGACAACCTATTTGATTTGGAAGTGGTGGGTGGACCTAGGGCTTCGAACAAATGAACGAATTCCCAGGTTGTTGTCTATTTTGAGTTGAAGTTGAGGTAAGAAGGAGATGATGTTGATGGAGGTAGTACTAGAGAGGTGGGTGAGTTTAGGGTTTCATATTTAGGTCCGAAAGATCGGGATTTCTGCGATTTTGAGTGGAAGGTGATCTCTGAAGGGGGCATTGGAATAGGAGGTATATCCAGAGGGACAACAAGATGTGAAAGGAATATTTGTGAGATTAAACCTTGGAAGCCAAGGATAAATAGTTCCAAGATGGTGTTGGGTAGAGATGTGGGTCTGTAGGAGGTCTCTTCCCTCTCATTATGTGCTTTAGTATGGATTTTTAGTTATTGGGATCTCTCAAAGTTTGATATTGACTGTTGCATTGAGGAGAATTGGAAACCCTTTTTGGGTTATTCTCCAGAAATTATGGTCTTCGTTTGTAGGTGGTTTTTTTTCCAGTTCAGGTCGACAGATGATGAGAATATTTTGGAAAGGGTATGGCTCTGCAACTCTGGAATTCTGATGGTAAAAATATGGAAGCATCTCTTTAATACAGAGAAAGAGCATACCAGGTTTCGACATTTATGGGTTCTGTTGTCGGGATTCCCTCTAGATTTTTGGAATCTTGAAGCCTTTAAGGCGATTGGGGATTCTCTGGGTAAATTCTTACATATGGATATGAAGGTTTTATCTAGACAGGACCGTAGGCTAGGAAATTTTTTGGTTTAGATCGATTTAAACAAGGGGCTGCCAACAAAACTAGAAATAGAATGGAGAGGGATTGTTTATTTTCAGAGGTTAGATTACTGGGGGATCCCATTTCATTGTTCGGTTTGTAAGGAAGTGGGACACATGAATAAATATTGTTCGAGAAGATATAAGAAAAAAATTGAGGTTGTTTCTCCATCTGCTGAAGAATGGTCTATGAATCAAGATGCACACATGAAGTCCTTTGAAAAAGATGTAACTTTTCAAGATGGGGATTTTCAATCTCTGACATTGGATTTCGATTTAGTACTTGGTAAGACTAAAAGATTATCACCATATCTCTTTTCTTCCCTTAATTTGAAATAATTAAAGATGATTCACAATGCTTGTATGGATAGTTCTTGCAATGTCTCTTCTATCCCTGTGCCCGAGTTTTCTTTTGAAAATACTTTTTTTGAAGAAGTTAAAAAAGGGGGCTCTTGTTCGAGGGATTTGGGTCTTTCCTCTGGATCTATTTCAGAAGATGGTTTTAAGAAGGATGAGATTTCCATTGGAAGATTTGGGTTGGGTTCGGAGGGGAATGTTTTTCCTTTGACGGGGATGGGATTTTCAAAGGTAGAGGAGGAAAATGGTAATTCAAACGTCTCTGGTCTTTATGTTTGTATGGAAAACTCATGCATTGTCTCCTATGTCCCTGTTCTTGAGTTTTATTTGGATAAATGAGCTTTGTGTTCGGGGGCTATGGATTTTTCCTTTGATTCTAGTTTAGAGGTTTGTTTAAAGTAGGTTGAACCTTCAGGAGGAATAAGTGGGATGGGTTCTGAGGGGGAAGTCTTTCCTTTGGGGGGGATGGGATCTTCAGAAATAGAGGAAGAAAAAACTTTACCTAAGGTTTTTGGTCTTTTGGTTGGTGAATGCGAGTTAAATTAACTGGAGGAATCTGTAAATAAAGTTATAGAGTAATCTTTATCCTCTTTTATCTCGTCTTATAAAGAAGTTATGAGTCTCTCTCCTCTTCAAATATTTTCGCGGGGGGGGGGGNNGCTTCTTATTTATCCAAGTTAAATATTGTCGATTCATATGAAGGAGATGGAGCTTGGAGGAAGAAAAAGGAGTTCTCAAAAAAGAAAGGGGTTGTTTTTGGAGGTTTAGATAAAAAAATTTCTCCTGTTAAAACGAGAAGTGCGAGAAAAATTGTGAAGGAGAAGGAGACTACTGATGTTACATCTTTGCTGATTTTTGAAGGTCCAAGGGAATTTAGATCACATAAATCCCTAGCAAGGGGTAGAAAATGATTATGATCTCACTTAATGTTAGAGGAGTTGGGGTTGCTCCTAGCCCTCAAAAGGTTGATTGATTTGGTAAAACCATATATTTTTCTAGTACAACAAACTATGGTATGTGGAAACCGAGTTAGAGAGATTTTTTCTAAATTATTACCTCTTTGGAATTTTTTTGTAGTGGATTCAAATGGGTTGTCAGGGGGTCTGCTTTCTGCTTGGAATCCTAAAAATGATAATTTCGATGTTTTTCTAACCCCTGCAAGAATTTGTTAGATGGTTTTGTAAATGATATCAATAATAATTTGAAGTTGGTAAACTATTACGAGCCTTATGTTGATAGAAAATTGTTTTGGGACAATCTGAAGATGGATGGTATTCTAAAGGAGCCTAGTTTTATTTTTGGAGGCGATTTGAATTTTATTCAATCTGCTCGAGAAGTTTGGGGCCCTTCCTCTAGGAATGATCCCTTGGCCTCCTTTTTTAATCAATTGCTACATGATGAAGGGATAATAGATGTAGAACCAATTGATCCCCTGCCAACTTGGAGAAATGGAAGAGGGGATCAAGATTATGTTGCTAAGAGGTTGGACCATTTTTTACTTAATGAAAGGTTGATGATTTTAGGTCTCAGATATCGGTCGTGGGTGGTTAATGTTAAAATGTTTTATCATATGCCAATGGTCCTTCAAATTGATCAAGGACATGAAAATATTAAGTTTCCTTTTAAATTAAATTCGGTTTGGTTAATGGACCTAGATTTTGTGAAAATAGTGTGGTCCGATTGGCATCATTTCTTGGTTTTAGAGGGTTCTTCCCCAATGGATTCACTAGTTCAAAAATTAAAATTGTTGAAATATTTGGTCATTAAATGGGAGAGGAACAAGAAGATTAAATCAAAAGAGGAATTAGTCCAGCTATAAGTGGATTTGGAAAATATTTACTCTTCACTTCCTAGGGGTTTTGAGAGGGAAGCTGATAGAATTATGGTAGTACATAAAGAGAATAGGAAAATGGAATTGTTAAAACAAGAGGAGATACAGAGACAAAAAAGTAGAGCTACTTGGGTTT
This sequence comes from Picea abies, assembly GCA_900067695.1. Taxonomy (NCBI): domain Eukaryota; kingdom Viridiplantae; phylum Streptophyta; class Pinopsida; order Pinales; family Pinaceae; genus Picea; species Picea abies. Next base: position 5,351 of record CBVK0103656166.1, on the reverse strand, counting down.
CTTGTGGAGATATGAATACTAAGTTTTTTCATTCCTATGCCAGCTATAGAAGACATATTAATTCTATTTGGGATATTAGAAAGGAGGATGGTTCTTTAGTTATAAGTCAAAAGGAATTGGAAAAGGAAGATATTGTGTATTTTCGAAATAATTTTAAAGAACATGATCATATCTCTATTGTTAATCAGATGGAAGTAATTCAAGCTTACCCTAGGATATTTTCTATGGAAGAAGGAAATAGAATTGTTGATCATGTTCTTTTATCTGAGGTAATTGCTACTTTGAAAGGTTTTGTTGTTTCTAAAAGTCTTGGGCTAGATGGCTGGATTGTTGAATTTTTTTTGGAGTTTTTTTTATCTCACAGGCCCTGAATTATTGGAAGTGGTGGAGGAATCCAGACTGAAGGGGAAGCGAAATGGGGTTCTCAATGCAACTTTTATAGCTCTTATCCCAAAAAGTGATAAGCCAGAGTCTTTCTCACATTTTAGACCCATTTCTTTGTGTAATTTGAATTATAAGATAATTTCTAAAATTATTGCTTCTACAATCAAATCTTACCTTTCAAAAGGCATCTCAAAGGAGCAGTTTGGGTTCTTGGAGAATAGGCAGATTACAGATGCAATTGGAGTGGCTTAGGAGGTTATGCATAGTATAAAGATAAAGAAATCCAAAGCATTGGTTTTGAAATTAGATATGATGAAAGCATATGATATAGTTGATTGGAGCTTTCTCAGATTAATATTTCTTTAGGTTGGACTTAGCCTAGAAGCTACTGATTGGATTATGGGGTGTGTCAGCTCAACAAATTTCTTTTTTCTAATTGATGGTAGTCCTTCCAGTTTTTTCAGAAGCTCAAGATGTTTGAGGCAAGGATGTCCTCTTTCTCCTTTGTTGTTTTTACTTATTGTTGAAGGACTGAGTAGAATTATTCTAAAGCTAGTTGAAGTTGGTAGAGTTGAAGGAGTCTTGGTAGCAAATGGGTTTAAGACTACTCACTTTCTTTTTGTGGATGTTGCTATTTTATTTGGAAAAGGCTCTTTAGCAGAATGACAAGTTTTTAAGGATGCTCTTTACTTGTTTTGCAATGCTACTGGAATGACTTTCAGTTCTCAAAAGTATCAATTTTTTGAAGCATCGACAATCATTCTCTAATGAGAGGCTATATGGGCCACCCTAAGGCTAGACAGGGAGATTTTGAGAATCAACTAATCTTGTGAGGTATTGAAAAAATCCAGTGGGAATGTACAACCTCTATGAGTCAAAACAAAAGTCAGGATGAACGAGATGTTATATGATCTTGTGAGTCAATATGTAAGTCTAATGCAAAATTTAGGGGGAACGTACAACCTCTGTGAGCATAGAGAGTCTAGTGAAAAATCAGGGGGAAGATACAACCTCTATGAACATAGATAGACTAGTGAAAAAGTTAGGGGGAACGCACAACCTCTATGAGCCTAGTCAAGCCTTGTGAGTCATGAGAAAAATTTAAGGCATCTAGCAAAATTTAGGTTGAACATAAAATTCCTATGAGCTAGAAACAAACAATCTTCCTAATATTAAGAATGATGTAAATGTATTGATCTAGTGAGTTGGCATGTGTAACACTATCCACCATGAAGAAATTTGAATATCCATGTATAAGAGTCAAGTTGAATGAGTTGTTAAAACTCAAATTTTAAAAGGTCAAGTTGTAAAAATTGAGTTGCATAAAGTTTCATAAGTTGCATAGTGCATAAGTTGCATAGTTACATAAAGTTGCATAATTGCATGTTGCATGCATGCATGCTAAGTTAATTTGCATGCACTGCCAAGTCAAGGGGAAGTTGTAACTGAAGTGTAAAGTCAAGTTCTAATTTTAAACTCATGTCCAAGATCTATTTTTGAAGTGTAAAGTCAAGTTATGAAAGCATGCATTCAAACTTATAATTCAATCCCTCTCCCCTCTACCTCTCCATGCCTTTATATGAAGAGGTCGACCCTCATTCTTCACACAAGTTTTGGAGAGCGAAGGTGAGAAACAAGTTTGCTTATAGTGTTGATATGTATCAGTTAGAAAGCTGTACATATATTAGTGTTAGCAGGTTGCACATATATCAGTGTTAGTAGGTTTCACATATATCAGTGTTAGCATATTGCACATAGATCAATTATCTGACATCAAATATTTCTGTTATAGGGTGCATATTAGGGCAACAAATATGTCCATAAGAGGGCATATATCAGGACAAAAAGCTCCTGTATCAGTGTTGGGTTTTATCAATAGCAAAAGACAATAGTAGTGCTGGTTGTTAACAAAAGAATAGGACAACAAGGCTTCTCAGTATTATACAGGTCACACCATTTGGTCTAAGTCATTTCGACAAGCTCATTTAAGAGCATAATTTCATGGTGGATATTTGTAAGTGATAATACATTATTAATGTAATAAAATAAGATTGTTTGTTGGGATTTTTCTCCCTGTATAGGGTTTCCCCAGGGTACATGTGTTGTGATCTTGCATGCTAGTAAATTCTTATGATTATTGATGTTCTGGTTTATGAATGATGTTAAGCTAAGTTCAAAGTACAGTCGGAATTTAAAGAATTACTTACAGTTTACAATCCAACTCAAAATTTAAAATGGTATCATAGCTTAGGGTGTGAAATGATTTGTTGAAGTGCAGAATAAGGTACACACGGATCCAATAGAGCTTGATCAAGCTTCCAACGTGAGGTCCATGGCATCCTCCATTTATGTGAGGGCCAAGGATAGGCTCGAAGGATCTTTCAAATTCAATGTATGCAAGCTAAGGATAATGAATATATTGAAGGAGCATGATATTGAACATTATGTGACCACAGTGATGGAGGAACCTACCTCTAATGCAGGGAGAGAGACCTTCAATAAGATTCAAGAAAAGACCAAGTGAATCATCTTTGACTCAGTCAAAGACAATAAAATTTCACCAATGACTTCGTTAATGACTTCCAAGGAATGTATGGATACCTTGGTAAATATATATGAGAAATAAGTATCAAGTTAGAAGAGGACACTTAAGGAAAAGCTTTAGTATTTGAATATGGAGAAAGGTGAATCAATAACATCTTTCTGTTTCAAGATATCTCAGATTAGAGATCAACTTTTGGTCACAGGTGTCACAGTGGATGAAGATGACTTAGTGCAATCCATATTTGATGGTCTTCCTCCTTCATGGGAGAATTTCTTATCCAGTGTGAGTGGGAGAGATATACAAACCACGTTTGAGAGGTTATGGCATTATTGCCTCCAAGAGGAGAGTTGTACTACTACTAGGAGTGAGCCAACCAAAGAAGAGCATTCAACATTAGCATAAATATTCAAGGGAAAGAAGAAAGTCACTTTCTAGAAAGGCTCCCAGAGAGAGTCAAACACGAAAGGTATGTTCAAAGGAAAGAGTATTGATACATCTAAGATTAAATACTTTAGTTGTAATAAGTTGGGTCATTTTTATAAAGACTACTGGTATATGAAGAAAAATCTAAGGAAAGGGAAACATCATGCCTCAATTGCTAAGGATGAATCTAAAATAAATAAGAAAATTCCTTCTAATGAAAGAGAAACTAGGAAAGAATATTACCTAGTTTCTGCTTTATCCAATACAATTATCACAGGGCCAAAAACTTGGTTAGTAGACAATGGTTCTTTAAAGCACATGACAGGGTACAAGGAGATCCTCTTATATTTCTATACAAAATATTTTGCAGAGCAGGTTGAGCTTGGGGATGCCAAATGTTACAAGATAGAGGGAGTAGGATCTATCTCCTTCAGATTGGAATCTGGGTCTAGGATTCATGTTGATGAAGTATTATATGTTCCAGGGCTTAGGAATAATCTACTATTAGTTGCAACCCTTGAGGAAAAGGGATATTGGGTTATCATCAAGGACAAGAAGGCACTTCTGTGGGATAAATCTAGCCACTTGAGTACAACATAACCTATTGGGACTTGCAGAGGAGGATTGTACATTGTGACAGGATAGCTAGTTCACGCATTAGTACATGATGCATCTAGCTCCAGTGAGTTGTGGCATAGAAGACTTGGACATATTCATTACAAAGCACTTCCATATCTGCAGAATATAGTATGTGTAATTCCCTCTATTTCTTTTAGTGAAAATGAATTTTGTAAAGGATGCATGCTAGGTAAAAATATAAAGAAAGTGTTTCCTAACAGTGACAACAGAGCTCAGGGCATATTATATATGGTTCATTATGATGTATGTGGTCCCATATCATCTCCCTCACTCAATGTTTGTTTGTATTATGTCATTTTTATTGATGATTACTCAAGAAAATGTTGGATCTATTTCCTTAAAGTGCAAAGTGACACATTTGATAATTTCAAAGAATATAAATCCTTTATTGAAATTTAGACAGGGAAACACATCAGAACCCTTAGAACAGACAATGGAGGAGAGTTTGAATCTCTCCAGTTTGAGGATTTCTACAAGGAAGAATGAATCAAGAGACACTTGATTGTGCCATATAGCCCTCAAAAAAATGGTGTTGTTGAGAGGAAAAACATGAGAATTTGTGAGGCAACAAAATCCATGATGTTTGACTAGGATCTGCCAAATTATTTATGGGAAGAAGATACCTCCACTACCATGCATATTCATAATAGGTGTCCACATTCTATCTTGAAGGAAAATACTCATGAAGATGTATTCTTAGGGATCAAACCTAAAGTAGGGAATCTAAGGATATTTGAGTGTCCAATATATATTTATGTCCCTAAGGAAAAGAGGACAAAGATGGAACCCTCAGGAAAGAAAGGGGTTTTTGTGGGGTACAATGAGAACTCCGAGGCTTACATGATTTATGTACCAGGTTAGAGGCATATAGAGGTAAACATGGATGTGACTTTCCATGAGTAAGGTGCATTCAAGAAATCCAGAGAGCTTTAACGAGATTCAGAAGCAGTTCAACCAACTTCACCCTCTTCTGAAAATGAAGAGTCGGATGATCAGAGGGAGGAAAATCATGAAGGGCAAAGTGATGAGCCCCTAGAACCTGCTGAATATTTGTAAAGAACTCTTGAAGAACCTCCAACCAAAAGGAAGCCAAGATGGTTGAAAGAAATAGTGCAGGAAGCAGAAAATATAACTGCTCCCAAAGGAACTTTAAGGGAAAGTAAGAGGCCTCATAGGTTTGGAGGCTATGTTGCACCGATGAGCAACATTAATGATGTTGAACATTCTTTATTTGAAGAAGAAGATAAATTACAAGTATGGAAGGATTCCATGCTTGCAGAGTACATTTCTATTCTAAATAATAATGTCTTGGACATTGTGTTGAGGCCAAAGGACAAATCAATGGTCTCTTCCAAATGGA
>CBVK0103656126.1:0-21667 GCA_900067695.1 Picea abies | reverse complement strand
GAGAAACAAGCTGGAACCTTCAGGAAAGAAGGGAATATTTGTGGGATACTGTGAAGTATCCAAGGCCTTTAGAATTTACCTACCAAGTCACCGCCACATTGAGATCAGTAGGGATGTGACTTTTGATGAAGATGCGGCACTCAAGAAATCGAGAAGATGCCAGCTTGAAGAAGCACGTGAAGAAGAATCTGTAATCCCCAGAACTGCAGAATCAGTGAGGGAGATTCCCAAAGCTGCAGAACCAGTGAGGGAAGACATAGTTTCCCTGGATGAGGAAATTCCAGAAGACCATAATATAGTAGAATTTCAAGAACCGCCTCAGATGACGATCCTCCATAAAAGAATATAGTAGAATTTCAAGAACCGCCTCAGATGACGATCCTCCATAAAAGAAAGCCAGCTTGGGCTAGAGAGCTCATTCAAGATGGAGAGAAGTATGGTGTTCCCCAAGGAACCACGAGACAGGTGAAAAGACCAAAGCCATTCTCCAGTTATACGGCTTTGATGTGTGACCTCCTAGAGAAGGAGCCTACCTACTTTGAAGAAGCCATTAAGATGAAAGAATGGGAAGATGCCATGACAGAGGAATAACAATCCATAATAAAGAATGATGTATGGGAAATAGTTCCCAGACCGAAGAGTAAAGACGTGGTATCCTCTAAATGGCTCTTCAAAATAAAACATGCCGTTGATGGAAGTATTGGAAAGTATAAAGCAAGATTCGTCGCTCGGGGCTTTTCTCAAAAAGAAGGCATTGACTATGAAGAGACATTCGCTCCTGTAGCCAAATACACTTCGATCAGAACCATCATAGCACTTGCAGCTAAGATGAAGTGGAAGTTGCACCAGATGGACGTAAAGAGAGCCTTCCTAAATGGTGTCATCGAAGAGGAGGTGTATATAGAACAACCTCAAGGATTTGAAGTTGAAGACAGGAAGTCTCATGTTTGCAGATTGAAGAAAGCATTGTACGGATTGAAGCAAGCTCCTAGAGCTTGGTATGGCCGGATAGAGAGTTTCCTGACAAGCTTGGGCTTTACCAAGAGTAAAGCAGATTCTAATCTCTACTTCAAGGTTATGAACGATGAGCCAGTGATATTAGTGCTATATGTGGATGACTTATTCTTAACTGGAGAAGAAAAGCTAATCACTGAATGTAAGAAGAGACTTGCCTCAGTATTTGAAATGAAAGACCTTGGCCTAATACATTATTTCTTAGGTCTTGAGGTATGGTAGAGTCCAGAGAGGATCTTCCTTAACCAAGGGAAGTATGCAGTCGAAATCCTGAAGAGATTCGACATGTTAGAATGCAAGTCCATGAATACACCCATGGAAGCAAAGCTGAAGCTGCTGGTCGACACTTCGTCAGAATTGATTGATTCCACATTGTACAAACAGATTATTGGATCGTTGATGTACCTGACGAACACCAAACCAGACATTTGTTTCGCCGTGAACACCTTGAGTCAGTTTCTGGTAGAACCTAGACATGTTCACCTAGTGGCTGCAAAACATGTGATGAGGTACCTTAAGGGTACAATAGATTGTGATCTCAGCTATGATGGAGATCATGATTTCACATTGAGTGGATATACTAATGCAGATTGGGCAGGAAGTGTTTCTGATAGGGAAAGCACTTCAGGATGTTGTTTCAGTTTGGGATCATCCATGATCTCATGGCAGAGTAGAAAGCAATCCAACATTGCTCTCAACACAGCGGAAGCAAAATACATTGCTGCATGTTCTGCCAGCTGCGAAGTTATATGGCTTCGAAAGTTGTTGACCGGTCTATTTGACCTAGAGATGGAAGCAACCACGATCCTATGTGACAACCAGAGCTGCATAAAGATGACGGAGAATCATGTATTCCATGACAGGTCGAAGCACATAGAGATCCGATATCATTACATCCGTGACATGGTACAGAGAGGAGCCATAAAGCTCCAATACATTAGCACGGATGAACAGGTTGTTGATGTGTTGACCAAGCCTCTATCTAGTGTAAAGTTTGAGCACTTTCGAGATAAGCTTGATAAAGTCCAAAAGGACCTTCCTCGAAAGGAGTAGTTGTTGTGATAAGACATCTCTTGCTTCCAGTTTTATTGTTGTGACGTAAAGCAAGACGATGTGATGAGACTAGAACTATGCTTCTGGCTTGACAGCTGTGACGTAAAGGCAATCTAGTATCCTGCTTCCAGCTTGATTGTTGTGACATAAAGTAGGACGAGTATCTTCCTTTCAGCTTTATTGTTGTGACATAAAGCAAGACGATGAGATGAGACTAGTACTGTGCTTCCGGCTTGACAGCGGTGACGTAAAGCCAATCTAGTATCTTGCTTCCAACCTGATGGTTGTGACGTAAAGCAAGACGATGTGATGAGACTAGTACTGTGCTTCTAGCTTGACAGTTGTGACGTAAAGCCAATCTAGTATCTTTCTTCCAGCTTAAGTGTTGTGACGTAAAGCAAGACGTTGAGATGAGACTAGTACTGTGCTTCTAGCTTGAGAAGCTATGACGTAAAGCCAGTCTAGTATCTTGCTTCTAGCTTGATTGTTGTGACGTAAAGCAAGACGAGTCCTGAGCTTCCATCTTGACAGTTGTGACGTAAAGCTAGTCCTGCATTATGATGAGCCAACCTCGTGCTGTGATGATGATGATGTATTAGTTTTATACTAATTCATATTGATGCAGATGATGATGGCATTCCTTTGAGAATGACGATGTTGCCGATGAAGAAAACTTCTGATGATTTATAGATATGCCAGTCAGTGTTCCAAGATGATATTGATGATGTTGTCCTCTCACCCACTTGATGTTGTTGATGATGTTGTCCTCTCTCTCTCGCCTCATGCTATTGAAGAATACCCTTCTTGTTAAGGGGAGGTGTTGAAATAATGTAACTGTCTTGTCTTATGTTGTTGTTCAATGTTTTATCTATTGAAATGCAAAGAACTATAATAATGGCTTAAACATTAACAGTAAGTGTATGAGGTGGCGTGGGTTAAGTGTTTGGGCATGGGGTGCAGTGATAACAGGGAAATGTAAGTCTTACCTGTGGGTGCCTTTGTAGAGAGCGAGTTGTACCTTGTCATAGATGCCATTGTTTCCTAGCCCATTTACTGCCTTTTACTCTTAGCTTTATTATCTTTTAATCTTTTTCTTTTGTGCTTCAAGGGAAAAGTTGAGGAACACTGTCCTGGCTTGGTGACAGTGTTATCCACAAACATTTCACAGAGATGAGAAGGTTGGCTCGTGATGAGACCCCCTTTCTCTTGACTATGCCACCAAGAGCCACTACCCTGGTTTGGTGACCAGATGGGTGGTAGTGTCATACCGCTACATGCCCATAGTCATAATAGGTCAGCTCGTGATGAGACCTCCTATCCACCAACTAGTACCTTGAGTGTTTATTTATCTTATGGGTTCCCTTTTCTTATTGAGAAGCTTTTTACTGCTTTCTCGGGAATCCCTAGGCAAAGCATCTCAAAGGTTTTAAAGGATTTTAACTCTTGCCAACTACTTTTACCCTCCGAGCCTTTAGCCCCTTCTTCCCACAAGGCAAGGTACAACCCTTCCTAGTGTGGCCAATCCCAATGCCCGAACAAAGATAGGGGGAGATGAGAGGAATAAAGATGGAAAGTGGCAAGTATGGAGGGAACGAACAATGACCTTTCACAGACCCACCCAGTGGCAACCCATCCTAAAGGGAGATCAACTTACTAGGGAATCATGTTGCCCTTCCAAGTATGAGCAAGTCAAAGAGCATAATTTCCAAGCAAACGTTATGAAATGAAGGAGAATTCAATGCAACATATTCAAGTGCTTCAAGAATCAGAGTGACACATACCATGATACCCGGACTCATTACCTCATGGAGCAAGACTTACTGCTACTTCAGGACCAGGCTAGTGGGATGGATACTGTTGCTGCTGATAAATGGGTTGCACTGAAGAAAAGAGGGGCCCTCCGGGGCCATGCTCAAGTCATCTATCTCTCGGCACTCCATGTCTAGGACCTGTGGGCCTCGATACATAATCTCCTTAGTTACCCCTAGGGTAGGGGATAACATCTGGCTCCAACTCAGGGACATGTGCTCACCGTAGAGCACATGAGAACCTCAGCATCTCTGGTATGACCTGTGCCTGCTAAATCTCAACAAAATGTATTAGTAATCCTTAGGGTGGTGATATCACCCCTTGTTCGTATATGATATAATAAAAATAAAGAGCATCTCTAATCTAACTTATGATCATGATCATACATATATACATAATGGAAGAATACAAAATGAAACTATAACTATACTAGCATGATATGCAGATGATATACACAATGGATGCAAATGCCTACCTACCTCTACTTCCCTGTTGGTTGAATGTTAGTTGTAGTCAAATAACTAGTGAAACCATTCTAACAATATCTCATAATACCTGCCTCTGTGCCTCATCATAAACCAAAACAATGACAAGTCAAGCACAAAAATAACATGAGTTAGAGCATGTATCACACCATCGGAAATCGTAAAGTCTAGCTCATGGAGGCGGGAGGGAGGGACAAAATTATGCCAAGTCACACTTCTAGGAAAGTGTTCAATCCATCTCAAAAAGGGATCATGAAAAATCAAAGGCTCAAAAGACTGACTCAAAGAGTCTGAAGGTTGGCTACCTTGGACGTCGTCACATCCTGAGGTCTGGGAAAGGACTAGTAAGAACCTAGAGGATGATTGGCAATTTTCTAAGGGAAAGTTGAAAGACTGAGATAATAAACTTCTTCTTAAGGTATTCAACCTACCCTTGAATTCTAAAAGAAGGCTTTCCCCAGGAGAAAAATCAAGACAAGAGACACGTTTCCCAACTACAACCTTGGTGACATAGCGAGGTAAAGTAATCGAAGGAGGCTGGAAAACCTTGTCACAAGTGTCCTGCTTCAGGCAAGCAATGTCCTCACCTTTATCAAGATATAAGTACAACGGTGGTTGATAATCTTCTTCATAAAATAAATCCAAGTGCTCAAAGGAATACTCATCAAAATCCTAAAGGTATGACCAAAAATCATCAGGAGGGAATAGAACTAGGTCACCCTTGGAGATGTTTGTAACTATATCATTTCCTTGTTGCCAAATGTCAGAATTAGTGGTGACCTGATATGATAGCTGTAAAGGAAACATTTGGAAATGATCCTCAATGTCGTAAATAGGATCCCCATCATAACCAATTACATCCCATTTACGTTTCCCAACATGTATGAACTCTTCAATATTATTAACCAGGTCATTTCCTTCATCATAACATAAAGGGATTAAAGCATCCAAAGGCTCCTCTAACACTTCTTTGCTTTCCAAATCACAAAATAAGGTATCATCAAAAACCTGAAAAGGAAAGTGACTAAACTCATCCTCTTCCTCTTGTGCAGGAGGAAAAGGATTTGGGATGGCTTCATCAGAGGGAGGAGCACACATTAATACTTCATAATCATGTCTAATATCTTCAAGCTCTCGCTCTTCAACCAAATCCTCATTATCCTTGCTAGAAGCATGAATAAATTATTGTTCTTTCCCATGGGATTGATAACCTTCATCAAGATCCCTCTCCTCAACCTCTTGTTGATCGATGTCTTGCTCCAAACCTTTCGAGGTTTCTTTGACAGAGGTCTCAAGGAAAGGTATTCTCTTGGGAATATCTGGGGTGAAATATCCCTGATCCCGCTGATCAAGATATTTGCTATTGATCTATTGTTCTGTCTTACAGATCTGATACACTGGGGGTTTTTGGATGCGTTTCAGTTGTATGTTTGAGATCTTGATGGTTATTGCATGTGCATGTGGGTTATTGCATGTGCATGTTGCATATTTATGGTTTTAACAACATATAAAGGACGCATGCAGAAGTAAAGAACATCAACTGCCCAATATCATGTATTATATGGTTCAAGCATGGAAATACAATAGCCTATTGAAAATATAGAATATAAATGTCAGCTAGATCTCATGGATCATCACTGGAATTCAAGCAAATAGCATAAAAATGTTAGATTTTTAGCTCGGGAGGTACTCCGCATGTTTTGTCTTGTATGTGGATGTTACCTTAATGTTTGCACTACCAGGCACTTAACTTTGTAATAGTTTTTATAAAGTTGTTTTAAGTGGTTCTTTTAGTAAAGTGACTTTTTAATAAAGTGTACCTTCTATTTTTAAAGTGACTTTTTAATAAAGTGTACCTTCTATTTTTAAAGTGACTTTATTTTCATAAAGCACTTATGTAATAAAATGAAATTCACTTTAATTTTAAATGAGACGTTTTGGAGGGAATGGATCATGACCCTTGATCTTGAAAAAGGCAAGATCTAATCTTGGACTTTGGATTTAGGGTTGGGGAAGGTGAAAAGACACTTTTGGGGGGAAAATATCATTTTCAGATTATAAATGAATGCATTGGGTAGTGTGCAAGACATGTTGTGAAGACATCGGAAGGATGTTGAGAGCACATCGGGAGGAGAGTTAGAGAGATTTTCTGAGCATGCTTGAGAAAGGAAAGTGAGCAGCAAAGAGGGCACGTTTTCCAAGGAAGGAGAGCATGAATCCCAAGAAACCTTTTTTTTCTGAGTATTGGGGCGAAATATTTTTCTACTGTGGGAGGTCGTACTATATGGATCCGTACATTTCGTATGATTCCATACAGTCTGTACAGCCATACGGATTTGGCATGGAAATCGAGGCAATTCGAGCACGGATTTCGAGGCGGATTTATGTTTTATGTTCGTTGTTTTGAGGGCGTACGGAACAGTCTGTACAACTGATTATGGGCACAGAAAATGAGGCAAAAGGAGGTCGTACAACAGTACGGTTTTGGCACGGAAAACGAGGCAGATTTCTGTGGGACAGATTTGGTGCTATGAGGTATTTTCCTTGGCTGGAAATGTAGATTTGTTGTTGTTTTGTACTTTCCTGAAGCATAATAATAAGATCTCTCTCTCTCTCGTTGGGTTTCCCCACATTGGGGTTTTCCCTGGCATTTGCCTAAATTTTTGAGTGTTATTGGGTTGTTGTCCACTGTGTTTTTTCCGCTACATATTTTTTCTTAGCAATGTGTATTTTTGCTTATGGAAATTTCTGAATGTGGGCTTTTGCATTTATGAAGTTTATGAAGACAGTTATCTCTAGGTTGCTAAGTGTTAGACAGAATTTCAGTTTGTTGATTTTAGTCATTAAAAATCTACAAAAATTACCCGTGATCAGAAGATGATAGCAGATCTAATGCATGCACGGATAGATCGGCAAAATATGTGATTCCAAAGAAGTACGGTAACCACTACCAGCTGGAAAACTCGTCTAGAAGAATGGACCGTCAGAATGCGCTGGAAACTGCTCCAATAGAAGTGCCCTGGCCTCTAGACTGAAATGGATGAGTGTCGAATCTCGAATCTCGGATCTGGTCTCTGAGGCACTGGATCTAGACCCCTGGGGGGGTTGCGCACCTCCTAGGACACTGGATGCGCCCCAAAGGATTCCACCAACGGAATCTGATGCTATATGGCTCAAAACGATCGTCTCGCCAAATGCAGAACTGGGTCGAAAGGAATTGCTCGGATCTGCTCTGATACTCTGCATGCAACCCCAAATGTCTGTCCGGAAGAGTTGCGCCCTAAATGGCTGGATGAGGCGATATGCAAGATTCCACCATCAGAATCCGATGATAGATGGCTCAATAGAAGCACCCTGGTTGGATCTCAAATGGGTTGGAAGGAAACTGTAATCTGGACTCGTATTTCGTACAGCTCTCCAAACCCTCAAACTGACTTGCGCCCTCACTGGTTGAGCTGCGCACTCTGCAATGGATACTCCTGAAAAGTATGGTGAAATACCTGGATGGTATCTCCGACCTGGATGGTATCTCCGATGGGCTAGGGTGTGTCTCTCAACACCGAAACCCATCAATGGTGGTGGTTTCCTCCAGAAATCCACAAAACAGTAAGGTCGGCTCTCTTCCTCCTCTGGGAACTCTCAACATCAAATCATAACAATGCATAATGAGGAATTAGGTCAAATTCCTCCCTTTATACCTTTCCCAATCTAATTCACCATTGACCACTTAAGCAAGGCGTTTTTCCTCCTAAGGTAATTAATTAATTAATTAAGTCCCCCTTTAGCACCTTTTCATTCTAATTCTTCGTTGACTTAGGCTTAATTCATCGTTTAGCCATCAATTCCTCCTTATTTCTCCATCTTGTTCCCTGTTTGTGCCTGACTATAATCTACGGGAACATATAGACTACTAAGTCACTCCCTGCTGGCCTACTCTTGGGAACGGAACATCACAGTTCTCCCTTCACAAGATTGTTTGTCCTCAAGCAACATCAACCACAGGTGTTGTAAGATATGCTCTCCCTCCCATGTGGCATCCTCCACTGGAAGACCCCTCCATCTAACCAAGCACTCCCTAATGATCCTGCTCCTCAATCTGCGCTCTCTCTGCTCTAGTACCTCCTTTCGCACTAGCTCCAACTAACCCTCCTCATCCAAGGGTGGCAACTCCTCTGAAATGCTAACCTGTTGTCCCACAACCTTTTTAAGTCAAGAGACGTGAAAGACGTTATGAATCTTGCTACCTTCCGGTAGCTCTAACTCGTATGCCACCTCGCCTATCCTCCTGATGACTCTGTATGGCCCATAGAACTTCGGCTTCAGCTTCTCTACTCCGCTCCTCTTCAAGGAGGACTGTCGGTATGGCTGTAATCACAGAAAAAACAAATCCCCTACCTCAAAACTGCGCTCAACTCTGTGTCGGTCTGCATATATCTTCTGTTGATTCTGAGCTAACTGCAAGTTCTCCCTTACTGATTGAAGACTCCTCTGACTCTCCTCCACCCAGTCCTTGGCCCCCGGGACCCTGCTGTCCCAAAACACAGTCTCTATAAAGGAGGGTGCATTGTATCCATACAATGCCCTGAACGGTGACATCCTGATAGACATATGGTAAGTTGTGTTGTAGCAATAGCCACCCATATGTAACCATCTCACGCAAGTGCGCTACTGCCCCCCCACATAGTTCCTCAAATACCCTTCCACCCATTTGTTGACGATCTCTGTGCCTGTCAATCTGAAAAGCTCCTGCCAAAATGCGTTGATGAAGCGCCCATCCCTATCACTGACTATCTGCCTGGGTAACCCATGCAACCGGAATACCTCCCTGAAAAACAACTCTTCTACCTGTATGGCCTTGTAGTCTGTGGGTATGGCGAAGAAATGTGCAAATTTGGTCAGTCTGTCGACCACCACAAATATACAGTCCTTTACCTGCACTCTAGGAAGGCCTATAATGAAATCCATGGAAATGCTCTCCCATTTCTGCTCTGGAATGGGTAGAGGTTGTAGTAGCCCTGCGGGATGTGTCTGCTCGGACTTGTTCTGCTGACAAGTCCTGCGCTCTCGTATGTGTTTCAACACATCATCCTTGAGACCCTTCCATGAGAATCTCTCCTTGATCTGCCTATATGTTTTGAAGTACCCCTGATGCCCTGCTGTAGGCGAATCATGACATACCTTCAGAATTTTCCCCTTTAGGGTGGATTCTGGAACCAAGTAGATCCGGTCCTTGTAGAAAATGACGTCATCAAGAACCTTGTATCTATCATCAATCACCTGTTCGTCCATCACCTCACAAGAAAAATTGTTTTTGGAGTATTCCACCAACAAATGAGCTTTCCAATTTGTACAAATGTCCATCGTAGAACATCCTACTGGCCTCCTGGACAAGGCATCTGCCACGATATTCCTTTTTCCCTTGACATACTCAATGTCAAAGTCAAAGGCTTGGATCTTTGAGACCCACTTCTGTTGCCTCTCACTAAGGTCTTTCTGATCAAGGAAATACTTGAGACTGTTATGATCAGTCTTCACTACAAACCTGTTGCCAACCAAATACTGCCTGAATTTGGTTAAGGCATGCATGATCGCTAGCATCTCCTTGTCGTAAATAGGATAGAGTCTCTCCGACTCGTTGAGCTTTATGCTCTCAAACACGATGGGGTGGCCCCCCTGCATCAAGACTACTCCAATCCCCACCCCTGATGCGTTGCACTCTAAGACAAACGGCTGCGAAAAGTCTGGAAGGGCTAGAACAAGGCATGTGCTCATAACCTCCTTCATTTTGTCGAATGTCTGTTGTGACTCCTCTGTCCAATGAAAAGCACCATTCTTGGTCAAGTCTGTGAGTAGTGCTCCCAATTGTGAAAAACCCTTGACGAACCGCCTGTAGTAACTGCATAACCGAAAGAATCCTCTCAGCTCCGTGAGATTCTTGAGCATTGGCCAATCCACGATGACCCTGATCTTTTCATGATGAACCTGTACTCCCTGCCCACTGATGATATGCCCCAAGTACAGGAGTTCCCTCATGCCAAATTCACATTTGGATTCCTTGGCATATAAAGACTATGCCTGCATAATATCCAAGACCTTTCCCAAATGTGCTAAATGTTCATCCCATGTCTTGTTGTAGATCAATATATCGTCAAAGAATACCAGAAGGTACTTCCTCAACTGTCCTCTAAAGATATGGTCCATGCAAGACTGGAAAGTGGTTGATGCGTTGGTCAGTCCAAACGACATGACCAAGAACTCAAAGTGTCTGAAAGGGCATTGGAACGTTGTCTTCTCAATATCCTGCTCCCTGATGTTGATCTGATGGTATCCTGAGCGTAGATCAATCTTAGAGAAGAAGACTGCCCCATGTAACTCATCCATCAGCTCATCTATGCGTGGAATGGGGTAACGATTCTTGATCGTTTTCTTGTTGAGCGCTCTGTAATCGATGCACATCCGTAACGTTCCATCCTTCTTCAGTACGAGGACGACTGAAGATGCAAAAGGACTCATGTTGGGCCTGATGTGCCCCATAGCAAGCAATTCTTTGTTTGCTTTCTCAATTTCGTCCTTAAATTTCTTGGGGTGCCTATAGGATGTTGTAATCACCAATGTAGCCCCTGCCTCTAACTCAATCATGTGCTCAAAACCCCTGTCTGGCGGTCTCCCTGGTGGTATCAGCCCAAATACTAGCTCATAACGTCCCAGAAGCTCTCTGATCTGTGGATGGTACTGCTCCCTACCCTCCTTTCACGTGGTGATCAAACACTTTGTTGCGTAAGCCACATCATCGTGACGAAATATCCACTCCATCCTATTTGTCGATACTGCTCCAAGTGCCCCTGTAAACATGCCTCTCAGCACAACTCTGGATCCACTGGCGTCTCTGAAGCTCATGGTCAACGTCTGATAGTTGAACCCAATCTCCCCCAATGAATATAACCACTGTACCCCTAACACGACATCAGTATCTGATAAGTCAACTACATAGAATGTATCAGTCAGGGTGTAGTTGCCTAGTTTGACCCCTAGGTCAGGGATCATGTCCAAGCATGTCATCATGTATCCATCAGCCACTGCCACATGGAATCCCTCAAACTCCTCCGTGCGTAACCCCCTCCTGGCTACTAAGGACGCATCTATGAAGTTGTGGGTGGCCCCACCATCAACTAAAGTTGTCATGCGTTGCCCCTGTACAAGGCCCTTGAGCCTGAGAGTGTTGTACCTGGGTACTCCTGAAAGGGTGGCTATGGTTCCCCTTTCACCTCTCTACGAGGTTTTGCCTCCTCCTGGGGCTGTGCCCTTGCCGGTATCTGAGGTTTCTTCGGCTGTTGCTCTGGCTCATGAGTGGTCTCAGTCTCTGAATCACTATCTGTCGGTGCCTGAATATCCTCGTCCTCCTCACTACCTGATTCCACTTCAATATAGTGGATCTGTCCCTTCCCCATGCATCTATGCCCGGGGACCCAAGGATCTCTGCAAGAGAAGTAAAGCTTCTTCCTCATCAATTCCCGTCTCGTATCATCATCCAACTTGGGCTTGCCCTTCCATTCCCTTTAAGTATTCTTCTGATCCTTGTCTCTATGTGGTACAAAGGGTTTGGTAAATGGTTTAGATTTTGGCACGGAATCCGCCAAATCTCTAGTGCGTCGGATAGCATCCTGCAAGGTGTGAGGTCGGTATGCCTTCACCCATCCTCTCAAGGGTTATCTGAGCCCTTCTGTGAATAGCATGACCAATCAAGGCTCGAATATGTCTGTCACTGCCACTGCTACCCTCTGAAACTCTGAGATGAATGCCTCTGCTGTGCCAGTTTGTCTCCACTGGGCTAGATCTCTGAAATGGATCTTTGGATCCCTCCTGTCAAATCTATCCATGAGTCTCCCTATGAACTCTTTGTAGGAGGTGACGCGATTGTGACCCAATGTCACCAATCCCTGATACCACCACTCGTGTGCCTCACCCTCCAAGTGTAGGGTGGCGAAACTGATGGCCTTTGACTCGATCATCTGGTTGAGCTTGTAGTAGGTGTCTAGTTTCTGTACCCAAGCTCTAGCGGTGCATTTGGACGAACCGTCAAAAGAAGGTATGGTGAGTTTACCAACTTTCGGATGAAATCAATGTTATGCCCCTGTTGTTGTTGTTGCAGTGGCCCTCCCCTCTGTGGCTCTCTGGGGCGGTTCCTGAGTCTGAGTCCACAATACTCGACTAAGGTCATATCCTGATGGAAGTCATGGCCCAATGTTGCATACTCTCTCCAATACTTTGCAATGTCCTCTGCATGAGTGGGCGGTCTCTGTGCTATCAGTATCTGTGCTGCTACCGGGGGTGCCCTCTAGAAACTGGGAAACAACGGACGTGGAATCCTACTCGCAGAGGCGTATGTGCGAGTGGGTGACTGGGGTCTACTGCCTGCCCCTGAGTTCCCCTGTGCTGCATGTGGGGCTTGTGTGCCCGAAATGTCTACCATAGCCAGTCTATCCGCTACCTGAGCCAAAGATTGAGACATGGTTCACTGAATAGCTAGCATATCACTGATAACCTGCATGAAGGTTGCATCTGGATCCACGGGGGCCTTACCACTGCTCTCTGGTCGCTCATATCTGTCACCTAGCCTCCTCTCTACTTCATGCTCGGCCTCGCGCTCTACTCTTCTCTCTGCTTCTCTGTGTGCCTCTTCCTCTTCCTCTGAACTGGGAGGGAAGGGAGGAAAGTTAGGCCTATCCCTTCTTTCCCTGTGCCTATTGTGACATATTCGTCACCCACGTGCTCACGACCATCTGGTTCTTTTGCTGTATTCATTGTCTTTAGTCACAGACTGGCAGGACTAAAGCTCTGATACCACTCAAATATCCCCGATCCCGCTGATCAAGATATTTGCTACTGATCTATTGTTTTGTCTTGCAGATCTGATACACTGGGGGTTTCTGGATGCGTTTCAGTTGTATGTTTGAGATCTTGATGGTTATTGTGTGTGCATGTGGGTTATTGCATGTGCATATCGGTTATTGCATGTGCATGTTGTATATTTATGGTTTTAACGGCATATAAAGGACGCATGCAGAAGTAAAGAACATCAACTGCCCAATATCATGTATTATACGGTTCAAGCATGGAAATACAATAGCCTACTAGAAATATAGAATATAAACGTCAACTAGATCTCATGGATCATCACTGGAATACAAGCAAATAGCATAAAAATACCCATGATCAGAAGATGATATCAGGTCTGATGCATGCACGGATAGATTGGCAAAATATGCGACTCCAGAGAAGTACGGTAACCACTACCAGCTAGAAAACTCATCCAGAAGAATGGACCGTCAGAATGCGCTGGAAACTGCTCCAATAGAAGCGCCTTGGCCTCTAGACTGAAATGGATGAGTGTCGGATCTCGGATCTGGTCTCTGAGGCACTGGATCTGGACCCCTGGGAGGTTTGTGCACCTCCTAGGACACTGGATGCGCCCCAAAGGATTCCACCAACAGAATTTGATGCTATATGGCTCAAAACGATCATCTCGCCAAATGCGGAACTGGGTCAGAAGGAATTGCTCAGATCTGCTCTGATACTCTGCATGCAACCCCAAATGTCTGTCCAGAGGAGTTGCGCCCTAAATGGTTGGATGAGGCGATATGCAAGATTCCACCATTAGAATCCAACGATAGATGGCTCAATAGAAGCGCCCTGGCTGGATCTCAAATGGGTTGGAAGGAAACTGCAATCTGGACTCGGATTTCGTGCAGCTCTCCAAACCCTCAAACTGACTTGTGCCCTCACTGGCTGAGTTGCGCACTCTGCAATGGATACTCCTGAAAAGTATGGTAAAATACCTGGATGGTATCTCCGATGGGCTAGGGTGTGTCTCTCAACACTGAAACCGATCAATGGTGGTGGTTTCCTCCAGAAATCCACAAAACAGTAAGGTCGACTCTCTTCCTCCTCTGGGAACTCTCAACATCAAATCATAACAATGCATAATGAGGAATTAGATCAAATTCCTCCCTTTATACCTTTCCCAATCTAATTCACCATTGACCTCACTTAAGCTAGGCGCTCTTCCTCCTAAGGTGATTAATTAATTAATTAAGTCCCCCTTTAGCACCTTTTCATTCTAATTCTTCGTTGACTTAGGGTTAAGTGACTTTTCCTAAGTATTTTGGCTTAATTCATCATTTAGCCATCAATTCCTCCTTATTTCTCCATATTGTTCCCTGTTTGTGCCTGACTATAGTCTACGAGAACATATAGACTACTAAGTCACTCCCTGCTGGCCTACTCTTGGGAACGGGACATCACATGGGGTATCTTTGGGCTCACCAATCTTGACTTCTGGAACAAAGGATTGTTCTTCCCTGGATGAGGAGATGTTGGCTTCGACTTCTGTGGCCATGTCATAAGATTCTTGGATTGTTCTAGGAGCTTTGTCTATGATAGGGAAACCTATTTGTCCTATAAAGGCTTTGGTGTAAAGAAAGAGAAGAAAGTTGTTTGACGGGTGATGCCTTGCTAGGATCTGTTGTATTAGCCTCTCAAGTTTATCATGAAATTCCCTAACAGTTTCATTCTCATTCTTCTTTACGTAATTAAGTTCGTTTAGCAAAACTAAAGGACCCACTTTGATATTCCATCTCAAAAAATCAGTTTAAGGTTCATGCATCAAACCTCTAGGGTTTTGATCTCTATCATAAGGACTGGTAGACAGTTTTGCCAAAGAGAGGACCACAAGCTAGGCTGGAGTAAAACACTTAACTGTTGTCCAAAACTGAGACAGTAAAACTCAGCAGCAATCACAACCTTCAAGCTAGAGAAGGTACCAGAATAAGGGACAGCAAACCCTCCAAGAAGAAAGCAACAACAAATGGGACTGGCACAGCAAACCCTTCAACAGCAAAGGTACACAGCACAGAAGAGGAGGAACCACCAGCAAACGGGACAGCAAGGAAGAGGAGGACAAGCTGGTGCCTCAACACACTCAGTGACAGCCTCAAAGGAGGGTTGTGGCACCCTTGCGCAATCAAGGGTCAGCCTACGGCTCTTTTACACAGTCCGACAGCTAAGGGAGAGGTCAATTGACAGGCCTGGGCAGTCAAGAAGAAGTCTGGCACCTCTACACCAGCAAACAAAATCAAAGGAAGCTCTCAGCCATGTAGGAGTCCAAACAACATGCCTCAGATCTGAAATAGAGAATCCAATAGAGGAGTTGCACCATCACCAAGAGAAAGATAACCTAAGGTAGTCGCAACAATAAAAGGATGAGAAGTGAGTGTGTATGTTAGAATGCTAGAGGGGAGGGTTTCTTTTATAGCTAAGGAAAGAGGTTAGGGTTAAAAATAAAATAATTAAATAATGACAATTTAATTAATATAAATATTAATTAAATGTCAAATAAGTCAAAGTGACTTATAAAAACCCAACACCACATTAAACAAGAAGGAAAACAAAAACAATCGAGGGGGAACTTTAAGACAAAGTCAAGGGGGTCCTTAATGGCAAAACATGTCCACATAAGTCTCATGATGACTTATAAACTTTCATCATCACTGCATAAGAGGGTACATCAACAATCTAGTCATGTCCATCTTCTTAGCCACTCCTAGGTCTCATGGACCATCCCGGGAGGTCTCATGGACCATCTCGAGAGAGAGGAAGATAATCACACATCATCACATCTTGGTATTTAAACCAAGATCTACCTGGTCCAAGACCAGGTTGCCCCAGAACACATCTAGGGTCTTATCCACCAAGGTATAAGACCAAGGATCTACCCATGCGTTAAGCACGAGTTCCCTGGAACACATCGAGGGGCCCTAGAACACATCTAGGGACTTACATCATCCACCAATGAACACATCCAAGGATCAATCCAAGCACCGGGCAAGGATTCCCTGGAACACATCCAGTGGCCCTAGAACACATCTCGAGATTTACTGCTTAGTCTTAGACCAAGAACCCCAGTCATGTATTGGGGGGCCTCACTAGGGTCTTTTGCCATGGCTCTCACTGCTTGGTCCCAAACTAAGAAACCCCGGGAGAGCACTAGGGGCCCTAGTCCTCTGCGAGGGTCTTATGCCATCCTCCCGGAGAATGGTTCTTTCAGCTGCACTAATTTCAACACTGCCTCTCAACAAGAGAGGCATTCTCATCAACACCAAGCTTGTCTCGAAAGTACACAAACTTTGTCAAGGACAGTGGCTTGGTACAAATATCTGCGGTTTGTTCTGTTGTCGGAGCATACTGAATACTGAGAATGTTCTTCTACACCATGTCTCGAACATAGCGGTATCTCATCTCAATGTGTTTCGATCTGTCATGAAACGTCGGATTCTCAGAGAGCTTTATACAGGTCATGTTATCACAGTGGATGACTGCGGGTTCCAACTCAGCACTGAACAAATCTGAAAGTAGCTTTCTGAGCCACACTTCTTCTCTGCTAGCAGCGCTTGCAGCAATGTATTCTGCTTCTACAGTGCTCTGGGCTATAGAGCCCTGTTTCCTGTTGGACCAGGAGATCATAGCCGAACCCAAACTAAAACAATATCCGGAAGTACTCTTTTGATCCACTGTATTGCCCATCCAATCTGAATCTGTATATCCATGAAGCATTACACCTCCACTGGAAGTGTATCTAATCCCATAGGCTATAGTCCCCCGAACATATCTGAGAATATGTTTAACAGCAACCATATGAATATGCTTCGGTTCACAAATGAACTGGTTGAGAGCATTCACTGCATAACAAATGTTCGGTCTGATATGTACAAGATACATCAAGGACCCAATGATCTGACGATATATGGTGGGGTCTTCCGAATCTGAACCTGTAGCTTGATCTTGTAACTTCTTTAGGTTAAAAATCATCAGTGTGGACATGGACTTACAGTCCAACATGCCAAATCTGTTGAGCACATCAATTGCATACTTGCTTTGTGAGAGAAAGATCTCACCTGGTTTCTGCCACACCTCTAAGCCCAAAAAATAATGCATAAGACCCAAGTCTTTCATTTAAAATTTTGCTGAAAGCTCCCTCTTAGTCTGAGCTATCAAATTTTTTTCTCCTGTAAGGAACAGATCATCCACATATAATACTAAGATAACAGGATGATTATGTACTATCTTTATATAAAGATTGGGATCTGCTATACTCTTGGTGAACCCAAGACTCTGTAGAAAACTGTCAATTCTTCCATACCAAGCTTTCGGAGCTTGCTTCAATCCATACAAGGCTTTCTTGAGTTTGCAAACATGGGATTCTATCCCATGGGTCATGAACCCCTCAGGTTGTTCGATATAGACCTCTTGCTCAACTTTACTATTAAGAAAAGCAGTCTTAACATCCATCTGGTGAAGTTTCCAACCAAAAACTACAACAAGAGATAATGATTCTGATGAAAGTATACCTAGCAACAGGAGCAAAGATCTCGTCATAGTCAATTCCTTCTTTTTGAGAGAAGCCACGGGCCACAAATCTAGCCTTGAATATTTCAACACTACCATCTGCTACATGCGTTATTTTGTAAATCCATTTGGAGGTTACCAATGATTTGTCATGGGGTCTTGGGACCACTTCCCATACATCATTCTTTAGAATTAAATCATACTCTTCTACAATTGCATCTTTCCACACTTTATGTTTGGAGGCTTCTTCAAAGGCGAAAGGTTCTGAGTCAATCACAAGATTCAATTGAGCTATTAGACCGGAGTACTTGTCTGGTTTCTTGCTTTCTCTGAAGGTGTCTTTAGATGCTGCAAGCTTTTCGGCTTCTTTTAGAATTTCCCAGCACCAAGTTGGCTTCCTTTTAACAGGAGGTTTCTCTAAGGGAAAATCGATGGAATCCCTTGAGGGATCCACTAAAGGCTCTAAGGTCTCCTCCCTCTACTCATCTGGAAGAGGTGAATCTGAAAGTTCTGGAGATAGAGCTTCCTGCTCCTCTATATCACAAGGAAGTTCTCTGGAATGATGAAAGCTTGCTTCTTCATGAAAAGTCACGTATCTGTTGACCTCAATGAACATTTGACCTGGTACATAAATTTTGTATGCCTTTGAGGTTTCACTGTATCCCACTAAAGTTCCTTTCTTTCCGGAGGGCTCTAACTTAGTCCTCTTTTCTTTTGGAATATGAATGTAGACTAAACTGCCAAAGATTCTCAAATGATCAACTAAGGGCTTTATACCGGTGAAGACTTCTTTTGGATTTTTCTCTTCAAGTGCTTCATGAGGACACTTGTTCTTAATGTAGACTGCAATGTTTGCATCTTCGGCTGAAAGTGATAAAGGTAGATTCTGATCATACATCATTGCTATGGTTGCTTCACAGATCATTCTAATCTTTCTTTCTGCAACCCCATTCTGCTAGGGATTATAAGGCACAGTCAGCTCCCTCTAAATCACCAAAGCCCGACAGAGTTTATCATACTTGTAGGAGTAAAAAAAATTTCCATTGTCCGTTCTGAAAACATGGATGTGTCTACCTATCTAATTCTCAACAAGATTCTTAAAATCTTGAAATCTGCTGAAAGATTCATCTTTAGTCCTCAAAAAATAAATCCAAGTTTTACGAGAACAATCATCAATAAAAATGATATAGTAAAGACAACCATTCATTGACGAAGCAATCATAGGTCCACAAAGATCAAAATAAATAAGATCTAAAATGTCATTAGTTTTTCTATTGTTGTGAGGGTAAGCTTTTTTTGTATTCTTACCGAGAGCATAGCCTCTACAAACATTATCATGCTCAAATGAAAACACTGGCATACCTGTTACCATCTTTTGCAAACCTGAGAGTGCGTTGCAGTTGAGATGTCCAAGCCTTCTGTGCCAGAGCTCGCAGTGGTTTATCATCTCGTGAGCTCATGCTTGAACAACTTGACCGGTGATTTTGTAAAGTCCACTTTCACGAATTCCGATAGTCTTGGAGGGTTTGTTGTCCATCTTCTTAGCCACTCCTTCGTCTCATGGACCATCTCGGAAAGAGGAAGATGATCACACATCATCACATCTTGGTATTTAAACCAAGATCTACCTGGTCCAAGACCAGGTTGCCCCAGAACACATCCAGGGACCCTAGAACACATCTAGGGTCTTATCCACCAAGATACAAGACCAAGGATCAACCCATGCGTTAAGCAAGGGTTCCTTGGAACACATAGAGGGGCCCTAGAACACATCTAGGGACCTACATCATCCACCAAGGAACACATCCAAGGATCAATCCAAGCACCGGGCAAGGATTCCCTAGAACACATCTAGGGACTGTTATTGCACAGTTTGTAGCCAGGAGCAAAGGTTATAGAGTAGAAGGCCAAACTGGCGTAACAGGGACCTACCCCACCCAATGTCACCACAATGGGGAGGTCCTTTCTGTTTAGGGAGGCTAGGCCCAAGGGAGACGTCCCTGGCAATCTGGGGTTTGAAAGGGAAAGGCTCAAAGGATTAAGGCTATTTTCCCCTTTCACAGATTACCGCCCAAAGAGATAGTCAAATAAAGTACAACCACAGGGAAGGCACCTGCTTGCGAGACAAGACAACAATAAAACTAGTACGTGCAATAATGGTTAATACTTTATAAATCAGTGACTATCTAAATTCAATATATGAGCAAATACAGCAGTAAATATTGACGAAGTCAATGTTTGCAATAATAACAATGGCAATATAATGTTACTTGTCAATAAATATTGGAACAATATAGCATCCAATGAATATAATCACTCCTTGAATCAAATTAATGCATTAAACATCATTCAGTTGCTCACATACAATAGATTGCTGCGTCAAGATGAAATATACTAGGGATGACGTCAGCTTTTTAGGGTTAGTTGTTAGTTAGGGTTTCAAGTTTATAAAGTTTTGAAAGTTTGTTTAGTCACTATCACTTCAAATCTAGAATCTAAGGATCAGTGCCTAAGGGTTAATGGAGTCAACAAGTGATGGACGCAAGAGTTGAAGGGTAAAAGTTTTCTAAGGACTAGAGGGTAGGTTTTCAAGGTGCTGCTAAAGCAGGGCCTTAAAATAGAAACCCTAAGAGAGAGAGAGTCACTTGGTGTTGCAAAGGGAAGGCCTCGTGCTTTCTCCTCTTTCCCGGCAAACGGCTAGCACAATAAGGAAATTTTGACCAAGACAAGAGGTTTCGATGAGGGAGACGTTGCAAAAACAAGGTCTATCAACAAACCCTAGACTGGTACGGCTCTAGTGTAGTACGACTAGGCTAAGGACGTCTCACTCTTCTTGGCTTCAAAAAGGTATGGCTAGCATGAGGAATGAAGAAAACAAGTGTAGCTAAGGCTAGGCTCTATTTTCTTATTCAATGGTTTAAGGTTTCTTTGTCAGCGGACATGAGACAACAACCTACTTGTGTGGTTGTCCCCTAGGGTTTTGATTCAGCAATATATAAGTAAAATGCAAGAGATTTAAACTACAACCATTCAAAGAGAAGTTTTGCAGGAAAAACAGTTACAATTCATGAAGAAATATCCAAGCAAACCCTAGTTGTAACACCTTCCTTTCAAAGAAACACCATAAATGCCAAGAAAACTCCTTCAAAAGTTGCGCCTCATTATTTCAGCCCAAAAACCCTAATAGGACGCTAAAAATCAGATCTCACAAGAGAGTGAGTTGTGTTATCTTAAAAATGAGGGAAAACATCCTCAATTTATATCATCCAATGACCTTTAATTTTTTATATCATCCAATGACCTTTAATTTAAAAATTAGGTCATTAAAACAGCTGACAAGGCTGACTACTAAAATTATACTTTTTTACATTTAACTGCTAAATAAAAGCCTAAATGAGCAATAAGCAGGACGTCTAGCCCCTTTGAGGGAGACGTTGGCCCTTTTCAGGACAAAACTCAGCACTAGAAGCCAAACGTTGGCCCTCTCTAGGCCTCCAAACTCTACCACACGTGCCAAACTGCTTTGTCAAGGTACCACTCACTGGAGGTGACGTCATGGCTCCTAGATGACGTCCTGGGGCATCAGAAAGCACACGTTCCACCTGCAGTGGGTCAATCCCCCTAGGCTGGGCTCAGCCAAGGCGTCCTGGATGAAAACGTCCTCCTTCTTCTCTCGTGCAAAGGCTCGATCAATCATTGTCCTGTCTCTACCCCTGATGAGGTCCCAGCAACCATTTGATGGGCTCTTCAGCCCCATGGAGGTTCGAACTGATCATCTCCCCATGTGTACCGGTCCAACATGGTACCTGTCCATTGGGCATGATCCTGGACATCAACAACTGCGCCCTCCATGGGCTCATAAGTCACAGGCTCATAAGTCACAGGGATCATAGCAATGTCAATCA
>CBVK0103656113.1:0-11348 GCA_900067695.1 Picea abies | reverse complement strand
AGGCTTCTTCAAGGAAACCTACCAATTTTTTGTTGATACACCATCCTAAGGATATAATGTGGTTCATGGGTATTGGACAATGTATGAATCTTTTAACCCAAATAACGTTTTCAATAATAGTAAGAACAGTAGTAGGGGACGGTATATGAGAAGAGATTAGGTTAGGCAGACAATACAAGTAAAAATCAAAATCAAATAAGCAAGCTCTCCTAGGCTAGGCATTAACCATTTTTAAATCCTACATGATTCGCCAGACTATCAAACACCACACGGTACCCTTGCTACTAAATGTTGCCAATAATGGAGAGCCCACTAGTGTTCCTGGCAAAGGCAAAGAAAAAATTCACAGAACTATCCACGGGGATGAGATAATTAGTAGCAGGCAAAGAGATATTGACACCGCCCTGGAAATGAAAGACCAGTGTGGGGACCTTCACAGTTTTTAGCCTCGATAAATCATAGCAGGTATCAAACAAAGAAAACTCGCATGTGGAATTTAGGTTCCTAGTCCCAACCCTGAAAGCATCCCTCATTGTAGTATAAGAAGAATCAACCAAACACGTCAAAGAGGTCACAGAATTGATAATGACTCTGCCATTGCCAGTCACATCCATCCAAAACATGGAGGCCAGAATAGAGGTGAGTCTCCTCCCACTGATGCTTATGCCCACCAGTTCAACATAGTAGAATGTATCGAGATTCGGGTTCCTCAAGAGCGGTGTAAAAATTACGGATTTGGGTATTGTAGCTTTTCCAAAGATTAGGGAACTAGTCATTCCAGACGCACTCCTGTCGACTAAACAATAAGAAAATCATTTGCTGAACTAACCCTTACTAAAGGCATCTTGTGGGGTCATAATAGGTGGTATCAAAGCTTGAAGCATGCTCTATTAAAATGGTGATAGGGAATATCATAGAGACATTTTGGGCACAAACTTGATGAATTCTTTGGTATGGCAGATTGTTCCATCACAAAGAGATTTTGGGTGTAGGCTTTGGTTTGTGTGTGGTTTGTGACAGAAGTAAGTGCCAAGTTGCGGATGAGATTGTGACTTGTGAACGGTCCTATGTGCACACTTTGAGAATACTAGGAGAAGAGTTCGTGGGATGAACTGGACACTTGGGCAAGGTAGGTGATCGAAAAGTTCATTGCAGAACTCATCGTAGAGTTGATCACAGAGTTTTGGAGAATTCTTTGAGTAAATTCTTAGGTGCCTTGGAAAAAACTCTTGCAAGTAGAATGAAGATACTTGGAGGGTTTTCCATGGTTGGATCACATGCAAATGGAAGTGACACAGAGAAGGAGCCCAAGATAGGCAGAATAAAGGATCAACTTGTTATCTTGGAGAACATTGTTGAGCTGATGGCATACACAATGTATCATCATGGTGATAAGGTTGAACATATGGAGACTAGGATAGGAAAGATGAGGCATGGGTTTAATTATGTCATGTCGGATGACACCAAGGCAAGTCCAAGACGTAATAGATTCATTCACATAAGAGTTGAAAGTCCAAGATGAAACCATCACATTCTTGCATGTATGCTTCCCCGACCATGGATTTATGTGATGAATGACATATATCTATAGTTTTAAGATGCCAGAATACGTCTCTACCCTGAAAAAATTTAATACACAATTCTTGCCAAGGAAAGTGCTTTGATACGACTTGTAAGGTACCAGATCTATTATAATAGAAAAAAACATAAATATTGCAGATAATAATAGTGGAGAAAGACAATATATGAAACCATAACACCAAAATAATACCTTTATTGATAGGAAATAATGTTTTCTTGCCTCTTCGAGAGAGAAACCTCCAACAAAGTAGTGCTCTATTACAATAATTATCAAGAAAAAATTTCTCATGCCCTCGATTCCTATTTACACTAAATCTATATATCACAAGAAAAATCTACAAGACTATCTTCTAGAAGCTGAAGCTTCTATTAGGTCTTCTTAAATTTGACTTATTCTTCCTTATTACTAGGCCTTATTAATATTGACCTTTATTACATGGAAAATATATTACTCTACCTACATGAGGGGTTAGGGAGGTTAGGTCCCTAACAAAAAATTGTATCCTCAACTCAATATCAACTCTCCAGTTATCCATTTCAGTCCCTGTATTATCAACTCAAAGACATGATGACTGATATGATAATCAACAACAACTATATTAATTAGCAGATAATTTTTGAATTAGTGTCAATGTATATTAATGTTATTCCTATTTTGTAAAATTGTATTATGAAGAACCTCCTATAGATCAAAGCAACTTAAATTAAGTTGGTGTGTCTGGAAGCCTTGCTTTGCCACAAGAACACAATCACTAGTTTGGTTATGTCTACATTCTATTATGGCTTGTGGTTCTTGGAGGACGTAGTGACCCAAGAACAATGAATACTAGTTATAGTTGTGATTCTTGTGTGTTTCTAATCCTATGTGAAATAGGTCACTTTGTAAGATTGATTTTTGAATACATTTTGTATCTATACTACTTTCCTAGAAAATTGGCGAATACAACAGAAGATCATGTACTTTGAGAGATAGATGTAATATAGAATAGACTATTTTCCTAGATAACTGGTGAATACAATGGAAAAACATGTATTTCAACATATGGCGGTATGTCAATAGAATGGCTAGCAGTCCTGTCATTACAAATTCTTCATCGATGGTCAAAAGCAATTGTTCAATTGATGAAGTGGTAGCTTGAATGAATGGGAGAGAAAGAGCATAGTCTATGAGAGTTCAAAAGTGGAAAGAAGCACTAATTAATACCAGACCAGACAAAGATCAAAGTTCAAAAAATATTTTTTGTAAAATGTGTTTATTTGATTTCAATATTGTTCTTAGTGATGTAAGCATTAAGGGAGGGTGTTAGAATTAATGTTTACATTAGAGATTGGTTTGGATTTGTTAGATCTAGTTAGTTTTGAGAGATCTTCTCCAACTATTAGATCTTATTTATGTGTTTGTGGTTGAAAGATTTCCTCATGAGTTTGTTATTTCATTGAGGAAAATGTCTTGTATAAATACATGCTTGATTGATTAACAAAATACATACAATTTTTTTTGTGCATGTTGGTTTTCTAAGTATTATTTGGATTTCTTTAAAATGTTATTTCAATGGTTGAAAATCATTAAGAGAAGTGTTCCAAGATTACTAAAGTTTTGATGACTTAGAAGGTTAGGAAGGTTAGTATTGTGACAAATATTTGAAAAAACTGGGATCTAATTCGGGTATATGCAGGACATTCTAGGAGAAAGTGATTTTCATATTCAACCCTCTTCGTGTCACAAAGGTGACATACTGTTTCTTTCTATGGTGTTTCATGGATTTCCTAATTCCTAGTTTCACTATGCAAATCATGAGAATTAGTTCTTATTTTAACTATATTGATTCTCTTCTTTACACTAGAGTCAAAACAGAGAGAGATTTTTTTATCTTCAAGGTTAGGGTTAACCACCTCCTTATAATATCTTTATTTTATTTTATCATCTAATTATTTATCGCACCATATATTCTCCTTAAATTTAGCTTGTACAATATTTTTAATATCATCGATATTCTGTAGAATAACTTCTTCTTTTATTCCCCAATGATTTAGCCAAGACATAGCATCATTATGCTATCCCCGCTTGAGAAATTGGTGATTTTTGATATATTCTAAATAAATTTTTGGGAGCCTTTTGTTATTCATGTTGTTTATATTGTTCCTTATCCATGTTGTTTATATTTTTCTTGTACATTAAGTACCTAATCATAGTTGTGCTCTCAACAGGGGAAAGGATTGCTTCGATGAGGAAGATAGGATAGGGTGTATTGTGATCCAGATTATTTTGAGAGATCTATAACAATGAAATATACATAGATATGTCTCCAAGGTGTAGGACAGTCAGTGATGGAGTGTGTTGTTAAGGCACTCCGTGATGTTAAAGTCACTGGTTCGAAACCTGAGGGGACAAAAAATCCAGCCATGTTAAAGGTTTGTGTGGCTCAGGCCAGGTGCGATCCCCGGGTGATTTTGACGGCTTAGATTTCCCTGAGTCGCAGTTTCTTAGTCACAGGTTAGTCCCACAAGTCACGAACAAACTAACAAACAAAAAAAATAAATATACATAGATATTCCAATAAACACAGAGACACAGTAATGCACAATTTTTATTAATGACAAAAATGTACAGATATTGTAAAAATATAGAGTGAATAAACTCACTAGAATGCTTCCAGCTTATCTCTGAGAAGAGATGTGATGGATACACTCATTCGCAAGAAGAATATGATGTTTATAATGAGGCTCTAGAGGCCTTTTTAACATAAATAAAATCCAAAATCCTGACCCTAGAAGATAAAATACCAAAAGGTTTGCGGGCCCCGATGGGGTAATTGGTACGTCAAATTCCCAAGGGAATAACATTTGCATATGATCTCTGTTTGGGGCACACGATGGCTCGTTTGAAAGGTATATCTGAGGAATACACAATTTTCCATCACAAATCCTATAGTATGACTGTGGAAGACCCAAAAAATGTTGTTTAGGGCCTCAAAACGACCCCAAAAGTTTAGGACCCGAAAAGTTATAGAAAAACTACCAAGGTGGAAACCCCTATTTTGAGCTAGTGGAATCAGTGGATGGACACCAATTTCCACCTGGATCAATCCTCCCCCCTTAGGAAGAAATGGTCTCCATTTCTTGAAGTCCGCACATAATATTTCGCTGAATCTGAACTTTGGTGAGTTGTTTGCCTTGATGAAGAAGTTGTCTTGCTTAGGTTGTTGAAGATTGTTATGAACTTGTTGTTGGAGGGGTCGGTTCTATTTAACCAATATGGATGCATGATCTGTCAGAGTGTGGGAGGACTCTGTCGGTGAATATGCAACATGAAGAACATGAAGGGATTTATCATAACTTGGTTTGACTGGGCAGTGTAGAGGCACCCCTATAGGTGTAGTAGGAAAATCTCAGTGCTCTTCTACAATATTATTGATCTAATTCTATTGGATAGAAGGTTCTTGGGTCGAGTCTGCAGTGGTTACAGTGTCCTTCTCTTCTTACCAAGTTGTGAATAGGATAAACTTTTTGGTTTTAGAGATTACTCTTCCACACTATTTTGTCGATACAATATTGAAACTACCTCTGGTATCCAGTAGGGTTGACCCCCCAGATTAAAAATGATGCTCAGGGTGGAGACTCATAAACATCATGACGCCTCCACATATATTGTTGGACTAACAAAACAACACATATTTCCAGTGGGAAAACATCACACAGTACCTCATCCTTGAAGGGCTTGATGTTGTATGACAGGCGACACTGTTGGCTGACATGAATATATTGTCCCAGATGGAGCCATCCGATGTTGTATGGTTGTGGGTGTGTTTTTGCTAGAAAATCCAACTACTTGATTACCTCCAGTGAGATGAGGTTCTTCCAGCTTCTGCTATCAACAATAAAATGCAATAGGGTCCCCTTCACCCACATCTGTGAATAGAAAAGGATCTCCCCCTCCTCAGGATCCTCTAGTTATTTTGGTTGGATTGTTGCATTCATGACAATAGCAATGGGTTTTGCATCAATTATCTGTCTCCTTTTATTATTGTATGAATAGCAATGGGTTTTGCATCAATTATCTGTCTCCTTTTATTATTGTATGAATCAGAGTCTAATTCGGGGCTCAATTTTGTTTCTTTGAGCTTGACCACCAATGCTTGTTTCGAGCGAAATTCATCGGTGTTGTACCAAGGGATGTTTTGGAAGTCACACCACTTCCCAGTGTCCTTCTTCATCTTCTTGTTACCCTTCTTTTCCTGTGGCTTGGACTGGTTGTCTTGAGGTTTATTGTTCTATGAGCTAGGGTTGCCTTTACCATACTTTGGTTGTTGTAGATTTGCAGACCCAAATTCCCACTTGTTCTATTGCTTAAATTTATGCTCGATTTTGAAAACATATCTATAAGTGGCTCCTAGTGATGAGATGTACAGAAAATCCATTTCAGTTTGGATGTACTTGTGTAGAGCCCCGTGGTATTTTAGAACCAGATGCAGCTCAGAGTCTTTGATACCAAGCTTGGTGCAAAAGGTATGGAAGGTATTTGTGAACTATGACACTATTTGGTCCCTCTTTTGATGTAGTGTGGTCCATCTCATGTATTGGTCATCATAGTTTCCCATAGGGTAATATTGCTCCTTGACCACATCCATAAAAAAATCCCAAGTGGGCTCAGCCATAAATATTCCATACTCCTCTGTGGAATTTTTATCCTAGTAAGTTTCCCACCAATGTTTGACATGGGGGAAAGCCTTAAGGAGTGCAAAGGTGATATTTTCTCTATCAGAAAAATTGTGAATAGAGAAATAACCTTCTAGAAAATTTAACCATTTTTCCAAAGCATCCACATCGACGTGACCTTCAAATACGAGAACATCAAAATTAACTTGTACATTGAATGGAGTAGTGTCTCCAAAGAGACTACTTGACAAATATGCGCATGTTATTGTTGGCAATCATTGAAGGATTTGAACAACATTCTCCAACATCTTGTTCCTCTGTTGTGTGAGGGATTCTACCAGGAACATCTTGATGGGATCTTCTTCTCCCTTGTTCCTATTCTCTTCCACCATGGGAAGACTCTTGGGTTGGCGAGAGAAGTTGTCCTCAGGAGAAACTAGCTCGAGAACCAACTCTCTATACACTGACCTCATCGGGGACATGCACTAAGAAACGAAAAGGAGTAGCATGTTTTGATATCACTGATTCAAACTATTTTGAGAGATACAAGAATGAAATATATAGAGATATTGCAATAAACACAAAGATATAGTAATGCACAATTTTTATTAATGACGGAAATGTACAGAGAATGTAAAAATACAGAGTGAATAAACTTGCTAAAATGGTGCCAACTTATTTCTGACAAGAGATGTGATGGCTATGCTCTTTCACCAAAAGAATATGATGTTTACAATGAGGCTCTGGAGGCAATTTTAACATAAAGAAAACCCAAAACCTTGACCCCGAAAGATGAAACACCAAAAGGTTCGCGGGCCCCGATGGGGGTAGTTGGTACTTCAACTTCCCAAGGGCGTTTAACTTTTTCATACGATCTCTGTTTGGGGTGCACAATAGCGTGTTTGAAAGGTATATCCGAGGACTACAGAATTTGTCGTCACACTTTGGCTATAGCCTATAGTGTGATTGTGGTGGGCCCAAAAAACTTTTTTTAGGCCCTTAAAACGACCTTGGAAGTTTAGGACCCAAAAAGTTGTAGAAAAACTACCAAGATGGAAACCCCTATTTGAGCCAATGGAATAGGTGGGTGGCCATTGATTTCCACCTGGATCATATTTTCCTTAATTTTGAATTATAAATTATAAAATTCTTTTCAATCTATCTTTCTCCAGTATTCTCGAGAGATAGTGTGCCCCCAAAATTCACATCCCTAAAAGATAACAAGAATGACAAAAGACTTAAAGAAGATAATTTTCTTATCCCATAGCCAATTATCATTAAATAATTTAAATAATTTGTTTTTATAATTCTATTTAGTTATAAATTTATTATATTATAATGTTTTTTTTTTTTTAATTTACAATATTAAATTTATTTATAATATATATTATATATAATTATAATATCAAATTTAATTATTAATACATATCATAATTTAATGTAATACAACTTGAGTGGGCCTAATGGTTAAGAACATGTGTTTCCTCTTAAGAGGTTACAAGTTCAAATCCAGAGGGGATAAGGTATCTATATCTCCATAGACTTTAGAATTTCCTTGTTTAGAAACAAGAATGTCTCATACAACATCAAATTTTATAATACATATTATGCATAATTATAATATTAAATTTAATTAATAATACATAATATAATTATATAATTTTTTTTTTTTTTAATAACCTGAGTTGATAGTTTTATTTTTTTACTTAGGTAAAAAAAAATGATTTTATAAAAGAGAGTTGATCTTAATTTTTAAATTGTTCACTTGGTTTATTGAAATTATTTTATTTTAGATCGAACTTTTATTTATTTAATCAAAATCATAGATTATTTATAAAATTAAAATTATAGTATTTTTTAAAATTCTATTAATATTTTTTTAACTTAAATTTTATTTTATAAATATATATATATATATATATATATATATATATATATATATATATATATATATATATATATATATATATAACTTTAACCCTTATGAGTCTAAAATTTTGGCTT
Source organism: Picea abies (assembly GCA_900067695.1). Classification (NCBI taxonomy): domain Eukaryota; kingdom Viridiplantae; phylum Streptophyta; class Pinopsida; order Pinales; family Pinaceae; genus Picea; species Picea abies. The sequence continues at coordinate 3,107 of CBVK0103656113.1, read as the reverse complement.
GTAGTACTCTAATATGAATTCTTAAATTCTTGAAAATTTCACAGTTTGAACCGTCATTGATAAAAATTTATAGCAAAAAAAACAAAAAGACTTGTTTAAGACTATTTTTAGGATTAGTAAAAATCCCGAACTCCCACGAGATATATCTCACAAATTGTAATGATTCAAATTATGAAAAAAATTCCACATGTAATTTGCTATGTCTCCTTACGATTATGAAAATTTTAGACTTTGAAACTTCACCGAAATGTTTTTATAGAAAAAATAAAAGGATGGCTCATTTGAAACTAATTCGAGGACTAGTCACAAACCCTAACTTACACAGGATATATCTCCAAAAATATAATGAACAAGATCCTGAAATATTTACCACTTGTTCTTTGCTATCTTTCCTCAATATCATAAAAATTCAACGGTCTAAAACTTCCCAAAAAAAAGTTATAGAAAAAATTCCAAGATGACTCGTTTAAAATTGATTCTAGGATGAGTCAAAAACCTTATCTTCAATAGTTTATATCTTTGAAACTACAACAAACCAAAACCTGAAATTTTTACCCGAAGTACTTGGATATGTCTCCTAAGTAACCTCCAAATTTCACCATTTGAAGCGTTCCAAAAAAAAAGGTTATAGCTAAAATTCCAAGATGAATTGTTTGAAGAAGCAAAACTCCAGGATCGATGCTTTGATTCCAAATGTTATGAACCAATGCCTTGAGAATGATAAAAAGTCAGTGAATAAAAGTCCACTTTGAGGAGGAAACCTCCTTTTACAATATATTCAATGTACAAGATGAGATAAAACTATCCCAAGACTAAGTCTCCTTGGTGTATATATAGGAGACAAATGGTACAATTATAATGAAAGGGTATAATGAAGGGTTCTAGCCTACATACACATAGAACGCTAGAAATGTAATAATTCAATATATAGGGATTAATAATGGGTTTTATACTTAACATGGGGATTTGTCTAGGGCTAAACACCAATTCTCAAATCCTTGAATAATCTTAGAAGATTCTTAGGATTGATGAGCTATTACCACAAATTTGTCAAGGATTGTGGCTGAATAGCAGCACCTCTAACAACATTATTGAAAAAGGATGCATTTCCTTGGACTCAAGAGACAACCCAATATTTTGAAAAACTTAAGGAGGTTGTGTGTAGAACTCATGTCCTAGCCACACCTTACTTCATAAAAACCTTTATTGTGGAGTTTGATGCCTTGAAACAGGGAATTGGTGCAATTTTAATGCAAAATGGAAGGCCTCTTTCTTCTGAAAGATGCCAAATTAAAGGAAGGGACTTACTTAAACCCATTTATGAGAAAGAAATGTTAGCCACATTAAATGTAGTTAAGCAATGGCGACCTTACCTAATAGGCATACATTGTAAGGTAAAAACAGATCATGATAGAATGAAATACTTCTTGGAGAAAAAACTATCTTCAAAAGAGAAACAAAATTGGGTCACAAAGATGCTAGATTATGAGTTTGAAATTATTTACAAAAAAGGGAAACAAAATCAGGTGGAAAATTCACTTTCTAGGAAAGAAGAAAACATGGAGGATTTACTTTCTGCTATTTCCATTCTACAATTTGATTGGGTGGAAGAGGTAAGGAGAGAATGGCAACACCACCAGAAGGCATCAAATATTATTCAACAACTATAGGACCCTAGTGCATAAGATAAATTTGTGTAGAATAATTATTCACCCTATTATAAGGATCACCTATACGTATGTAAGAATTCCCAACTCAAACGTAAGGTCATTTTGGAACTACACACCTCTCCTAAAGGGGTACACTCAAGATTTCTAAAAACTTACCACATGATCAAAAAGCATTTTTTTCTGGGAAGGTCTTAAAATTGATGTTCAAAAGATTGTGGTAGAATTTTTGGTTTTCCAACAAAACAAATAAGAGACAATTAAGACCCTAGGTCTTCTAGAACCATTATCCATACCAAGTTAGTGTTGAGAAGCGCTCTCAATGGATTTTATTACAATTCTACCAAAGTTTGAAGGAAATAATGCAATTGTGGTGGTGGTGGATTGACTCACAAAGTATTCCCACTTTTGCTCTATTTCTCATCCCTTTAAAATAAGTATAGTAGCTGCAACATTCATGGAAATAGTTCAGAAGTTGCATGGAAACCCCAAGATTATTGTTAGTGATAGAGATCCAATTTTTATAGGTAATTTTTTGGACTGAACTATTTTCTTGTTTGGGTACTCAATTAGCTCATAACTCATCTTACCATCCTCAATATGTTGGATAAACTAAGATTTGGATTAAGCGTCTAGAAGGTTATTTCATTGTTTTGTATCTGATAAACACATGCAATTGGTCAAGTGGTTACCCTTAGTAGAATGGTGGTACAACACTTCCTTCCATATGTCATCCAAAATGTCCCCATTTATGGCACTTTATGGGTATCATCCTCCATTAGTCACATCACCATTGAGAGGAAAAGCTAAGGTTCAAGTAGTGGAGGATCACATAGAACACCAACAAGAGGTTCTTCGACTATTGAAGGATAACATGGTATAGCACAAAACAAGATGAAACAATAAGTTGATCAATATCATATTGAAACGAACTTTGAAGTAGGTGATTGGGTGTTTCTAAGGCTACAATCATATAAACAAATGCCCCTCAAGTATCAAAAGAAGAACAATGAATTAACACCTAAGTAATATGGTCCCTCTAAGGTGTTGTAAAGGATTAGAAGTATAGGTTACAATTTGCGGTTACCTCCATCTTCACATGTTCATCCAATCTTCCATGTTTCTTGTTTAAAGAAGGTTATTGGTGATAAGATCCTAGTTCATACTATTTTGTAAGAGATGAATGAAGAAGGGAAAATAATACTAGAACCTGAAACAATCCTTGAAGAACAGGTCAAGAAACTATGAAATCAAACAATTATTGAGTACCTCATCAAGTGAAAGAACATGGAAATAGAAGATGCAACATGGGAAGATTATTTCTTCATGCAAAAGCATCCACATTTAATCAAGTGTTAAGGGAAACACTTGTATGAAGGGGAGGGGCATGTTAAGCCCTAGATATTAAGATATTACATTTCTAATATTATATTAGTGTTG
>CBVK0103656110.1:0-13702 GCA_900067695.1 Picea abies | reverse complement strand
ATCATATTCCATGAGATCCATGTGCCCAAATTCATGGATATGGGTCGCCACTTGGTCAAACCACTTAGCTACAAAATTGCAGGCTATTTAGACCAGTTTTGGAAATTTCAACCATACGCCCATTGTTTTGTACTTTTTGCAAATTTTCCTCGCGATACACCTAAATGGCCCTATTCTACACAAAATCCATATTTTATATTTTCAAGATTCATCTTCAACTGTTCATAAATGACGTGGAAAGTTTGACTACCAGAACTGCTAATCAACTACATAATTGTGAACATGACAACTGAATTTCACAAGTAAGTTAGGAAAAAACAATATCTACTCTAAGTAAACATCAAATAATGGGAAATCAAATATTTTAGTGTAAGTATGCCATGTGAAGCTCATATAGGGTAGAAATGGACAAATGCGGAATTATGAGTGATGAAGGGAATGATGATGAAAGGGTAAAGTAAATGAAAAATGACTAAATGGCATCGTAAAATGTGTTATTTCTAAGCCCCAACATGCCTTATTTATACTTCCAATCTAGAAGTAACTACAATTGTTATGTCCTACTTTAATTTGTTTCTCTTGTACACTCAACATTCTCAACCCTCATTCTCATCCAACAATTCACATTCATTGTTGGAATCATTTCCTTAATGTTGCAACATCCTCTGGCACTGGAACCTCCATCATATGGTATCTTATACTCGCATGTCTAGCTATCTTTAATCTTTATCAAATTCTCAAGTTTTTTTTTAAATGGAGAATTCTCTATGAAGTTCAAATATGTCCACCAAGACAACCCATTCAATGGAGTGATTTATTTATCCATTAGAATCTTCCCAATTGAGTATAAGTTCATTATTTACTTCACCTTCTTTACATATAATTTTTTTATTTATAACCCACAACTCTTCCAAGCATACATACAACTTACCACAGAAATGGTTCAACCATCACATGGTTCATCCATCAGTTTGTATGTGTATTCTCTTTCCTTGGAAATTCTTTTTTATCATGCAGGCTCTCCATGGCATCCTCCTTTGCAATCATGCTCTAAAATCCTTCATTAATAGGCTACCTTTCATTGCCCCCAAAGGTTAAGGACTCACATAATTTGTATGCATAATAATCACATTTTTGTTTGATGGTAACTTCTAGACTCCTTTTACCTTTCACTATTATTGTGTTGTATATAATAACCAAGACCACACATAGACATTCTATGTATACCAACCTACATATGTTGATCCAAATAAATATATCACATATGTTGATCCCAAGTTTATCTTACTTTAGAGATTATGCATATGAATAGTTACATTGTCCAATCAAATCCAGAAGCTTTGTCTCTACAACTTTTGAGATAACTAGATGCATATTTTGAACACTTAAAACTTCTAACATGTTATCCTCTGAATTAGCTTTCCAATGGTTATAATCATGCTTGATTTGTAGTTCTAAGTTGAAGTTATGGCTCTCTGAAGTTGTCATCATCTATTTAGTTTATGCATTTATCAGGGCTCATTTACATGTGCGCATGCACACACACACACACACACACACACACACACACACACAATATACACACACACACACACACACACACACACACACACACACACACAACACACACACACACACACACACACACACACACACACACACACACCTCATGTTGACATGGCATGGTTGATGTGTCATCTTTGTTGTTTTACATGACACATGTATGTTGATGTAGCACTAATATCCATGTGTCAACCTTTGACATTGCCATGTCAACCACCCATGATTCAGACTCCACATGGCTCCTCCATGTCAGAGTTTGGAACATAATCAATTTATGTAATCTTAGTCCCTGAATTTATTAAATTTAGACACTTGGCCTTCAACTACATCATTAACAATAAAATGGCCATAATCACTATAATTTTTCCACCATGGCCTTCCAAATTTGACTTTCATTCCAAATTGTTTTGCATCCAAATGGAATTACAACTTCATTGCTGAGAATTCCAACCTCTGTCAACAGTAAAATAAATATGCATATACATATATACCCAATTTCCTTATGCAAAGATAGACTCTATATTTTAAGAACTTATTCAATAGCACTTCCATGCTCACCCACATGCTCAGTCAAGAACACCATTTGGGAATTGCAAATCCATGAAATTCACAATTACAGTTTGTATACACTTCTCTTCATTGGTATTTTGTCAAACACCATAACTTGAAAACTACATTTTCCAAAATTTTCACATATCCAACTCTGAAATTCAAGTACTTCTTCATTTATGCCTCCATAAGCTACCCAGATACTCAAATAGCCTTCCAATTTAGGAATTGCAACACTCAATTCAATATTTTCAAGCTTCAAACACTATTTTCCCCCATTATTCTCATGGAGAAATTTCTTCAAACACTTGTCACTCAAACTACGATTTCTTCATATACAAGTTGACTTCTAGCCCATACAACCCCAGTGATGTAACCAATAACTCTGATAACATTCTATAGAGTACTCAATACCCTCTATGCACTTTGAGGATATAAGGTACTATTTTAACCACCCAAATTCACAGTTTTTTTTCTCTAATACCATATCTCATTTTTCTATTATTAACTAATTACCATATGCATGCATGACAGTACAAATTTATGCAAACCATTCCATTATCCATGAGACCATAATTTACAAATGGAAGATAATACAAGCATTCAGAACTAAACAAACTGGAAATTAATTATATCCATGACATAAACCATAATAATTCAACATTAAATTCAACACAATTCACAAGTACATTCATGAACACTTATCTTAGTATATGGAACTTGTCTACCCATTGAATGTAGAAGAGGGACATTCCACCCAACCATAATCTCGGTGTTGCATCAATTCTCTTGGAAACAAAGGCCACCCTTGAGTTGAGGCTATGAATCACAAGGGAAAACTCTTCTTATGGTTGGTTCTAATTCTCATCTCACAACCCAATGCTCAGGTTCACAGACAATATTTACACCTACAACCATCTCAATCCATAACCCTCTTCTACATCATCTTGCACAACCCTAGGAATGGGATCCCCTTCTATGCTCAACAATCCCTCAAGCTATCCTACTTTCTTCTAGGGCTCTAGCAAAGGCTAGCCATGAACTCTCACTGCTGATATTATAGGGATTATTATCTATAGTGAATGTATTAATGATAGTGATTATAATCCATATAGCCACAATTCTCATGTAATTTGTGGCTATATATTTCCATAATTCAATTACAGCATGCTCATGGTAATTCACTCAAGGATAAGTCTCTCGATTTCTCCCAACTGAATAATAGCTTGTAGGGTAATTTGAACTTATGATAGTTTAGACTCTCAATTAATTAGAACAGAACCCCAAAGGTATTCAAACTCCCCTCTCAAAACCTTCAACCGAATGATAGTTTGCTTGCATGAGAAAAAGGCATAGCTTAAGTTTGCATGTAATGAAGAGGCCACATATCCTTACAAATACCTGCATACCTTCTTCATGCACTAACCCCCGTGACCTAATAAAAATAAATATTAATTAATAATCAAGGGACATAATTCAATTTGCAAGGATTTTGGGTTAAATCACTTACTAAAGTCATGTCCCTTAGCCTACTTAATTCCCCTTGTCTTTCTCCTCTTTTCGAGTCATAGACCTCGTTCTTTTGTCTTTCTCTTCTACATCCAGTGATGTACTTTTTTATTATCATTCAATGTGAAAATATTATATATTAAATCATTCATATTTTATCCATTCATAATATGCATACACAATACTACACCAAGGTTCCAAACCGGGGTATTATAATTATACTCCCCACAAAATTCCTTTTTTATTTTATTTTATTTAATAGTGAATAATCACCCCCCCCCCTTTTTTTCCTAGAAAAAAAACGTAACTTCTATTCCAGAGAAAAAGAAGGTATATTCCAAAGGCGTCAATGTGCATAAAAAAAATCAACAAAGTGCTTCATCATGGATCTTATAAGATCTGCCTTATAGGCACCCATATCTCTTTTCACAGGTGGCATCCCCCAAAAACAATTCAGTAACCAATGATCAACAAAAAAAATTGATCCAAAGCATAATCTTGGAGCCCAAAAGACCTTGGCCTAACTAAGAGAAAAATCAATTTACATATCAATAAAATTCCCTTCCCTTTTGGAGAGAAGTTCTCCATCAAAGAATTCCTCCACAATTAGAAAAAAATTCGGTCAAAGATAAGGCTATTTTGGATAGAGTGTCCACATAAGTGTTAAGTTCTCTAAAGATATGCACCAAAATGATTTGACTAAAGAGAGCAGAAATAGTTTTCATACACTGACCAAGTTGTTGAAGATCCAAATTGTCAAGCTGGATTGACCCCTTCATCCAATCTATACTCAAATTGGAGTCATGAAAGACATGGAGTTTTTCACACTCCCCTCTACAGCACACTTAAGAAGTGAAAACATATCATTGAGTTCACCCATATTATTGGTCTCTGATACCAAATTAGTTTTTCTTGTAACATAATGAGAATCTGAGAAATATAGTTTGAATGCCAACCCATAGGATTTGTTCGAGCCTTGACAGGATCCATCAAAAAAACCCAAGCCAATTTTTTGTTTATGTATACTGCTCTGACCTCCCTTGTAGTCTTCTAGCATGAGGAATCCTTGTAATGAGGTAGCAAAGCAAGAGCTTGTTGAGCGATTTTAAATAAGGGAAAAGTCTTATCTTCAAAAATACATGTGTTCTGGGATAGCCACACTCCCCACACAACCAATATTGTAATAACTATAAACTCCTTTATCAAGGGGTCTATAAATAATTCATGAAAGAAAATTGACAACATGTTATTGTTCCACAAAGGAGCCAACCCCAGTTGACATTCAATATATTTCCAAACTTGTTGAGTGAACATACAATCCAAAAATAAATGAGCATTTGATTCCACTAATTGTTTACACATGTAGAAAAGGTATGGCCCTTGTTTACCTCTACGTTGCAATATGTCCTAGGTTAACACCCACTCCTTAAAAACAAGCCAACAGAAGAGAATTCCTTTCAATGGCCTCCATAACTTCTTATTCCACCAAAGTGTATTGTCTTCTCCTACCGATATCATGGAATGATATCCATATTTTGTCAAGTATTGGCCCCTAATTTGTTAAGGTACCATACCAGTTCATGATCAATGCCAAATAGATGGATATGGGCCCTTTTTATCTCTAAAATGAATTGGATCCAAACATGGTGCAAATTGGCATCTAAATCTAGATCCTCTATGGAAAGCCAACCTTGGTACCATATGGACGAAGAAGTATCATCACCAATTTAATTTAGTGTGCATACACCCATATCTTAGAGATAGGCCTTTAAAGCCTTAGGGAGGAAAATTATCTCCCTACAACCAACAATGTCATCCATATCGATCCTCACTTGTGTGCTAGTTCCAACTTTTCAGGCCAAGAATTGACTGATAATAGGAAAAGAAAGCGACAAAACCCGCCATTGGTTAGAATCATTAGTGGTGGAAATTTGTCTTTTTCATATCCAATCTATAATAGAAGCAAGAGAAATGTACTTGTCAACCAAAATGTGCCTGCAAAGACTATCATGAGTAAAACAAAACCCACAAATATTTGGTTGCTAGAGAACAAGTGAACACCAAGATATATTTTCAACCCCAACCTCCCAAGCTTCGGATTGGATAGGATTTTCTAGTTTTCCAAATGAGATCCTAAATATCCAGTACTTCCCTTCCACATGAATTGAAACAAATCTTTTGGATGCAACTGAGAATCCATTTTGGGATGAGAGCTAGTAAATGCCAATACACATGAACTGCTTCAATAACTGACTTTATATGAACTAACCTTCCACCTCAAGAAATCCACTGGTTGCACCAAAATTTTATTCTTCACTCAATCCGAGCGAGAAGCCATTTCCAATCTACAATACCATAGTTGTTTGGTTTGAGAACAAAACCAAGGTATGTGAGCCCATCCCCCAACCCTTGAAGGCGGAAATTGAACAAGGTTCAAAATATCAGCATATTCTCCTCCTCTAAGTCTAGGAGATAGATCACATATTTGTTCACATTTATGAGCATTCATGTAGCATCATAAAATAGATTCATAATTTTCTTTAATATTATGTCTTCATTTGTTGCACAAAAGAAAATATTATCACATCATCCATAAAGAGTAAGTGGGTAAGTATGTCATGTTGCCCTAATATAATACCTTGAAAGGAATTCACTCTTTTGGCCTCGGCAAGTGCATGACTAAGACCATCAGCTACTAACAAGAAAAGGTAATGTGATAACGGGCACCCTTTCCTAAGACCATGAGCCAATTTAAAGAGTGGTGATCCGGCACTATTAATTAAGACAACAAAAAAATAGTTGTAACACAAGACATAATGCATTTAACCAATGGAATATATTAAAACCTATATGTGGTAGCGGGAGACGGAGATAGAGCCATGATACTCTATCTCGGGATTTAGAAAGGTCAATTTTAATAATTGAAGTAGGGCATTTGTGAATTTTAATAGAATGTAAACCCTCCTAAGCCAATCAAATTACTTCATGAATAAGCATGCCTTTAAGAAACCCAAATTGTTCCGGGGAGATGATATTGGAGAGAATAATTTTGAGTATGATTGCAAGGATCTTAGTAATTATTTTATAAAGAAAATTACAAAGGGAAATAGGTTGAAAGTCATCAAATGTAGTAGGGCGGTCCGATTTAGGAATAATTGTAATGAAGGTAGAGTTAATACTATGTAGCATCTTACCCAAAATACAAGATTCTTCAACCACTCATAGCATATCGACCACAACAATATCAAATAAATCCTCAAAGAATTTAAAAAAATAGCCATCCAACCCTGGGATTTTATCTTTTATGAAACAAGATATCACCACTTTAAGCTCCTCCTTGGTAACTTCTCTATACAAATATCGATTGTCCTCATCTTCAATGAGTCTCGAGAAAAGAGAAATTTTCTTTAAAATTTCCCCTATCTCGACCTACTCTGGCTCCTTGAACAACTCCTTGGCATTATCTACCCCCAAAGTAGCAAGATCAGAGAACCCTCTTTCCTTATTTCCTTGTGAGTCCATTAATTCCCAACTGTTATTACAATTTTTCCTATTACAGGAATTTTTTTGAAAAAACTTTGTATTTTGGTCACCTACCTCAATCCATATGGCCCAACTCTTAAGTATACATGCATTTTCTTGTTACAACAATAGGTTGTACCAATGAGATTCCAAGGAGCAACAAGCCTCCAAGAGTGTAGGATACCCCTTTCCCCCTTGCATCTAACCATATAGAATTTCAAGCTTAGAATAATCACCCCCCTTGTGTGTCACTAGGAGATAATTTTCCAATATATTTATTTTCATTAATTCATTTATTCACATTTATCATTATAATATTCATCTTTCAAGTTGCACCTAAATAGTGGGAAACCTTTAAGTGAATCAATTCCATCATGGAGTTCACTTATGGTTACAGTCTTGGTTAAGCTCAGAATCTAAAAGTATTCACTATTGGGGAGTATGGTCATCCCATATTAATACACACCTTCCAATCATAAACCATGAAATAATGACTACCCACCCCTATCCCCATTATGGAAGTACTTGGAGTGAGTATGCTACCCCTACTCCTATATAGTGATTATTCCACTAGTTGATAGTGGTGGGTATTTCGTCCTACCGAGATTTCTTATCCTTGCATACTCTTCAAAGACACTATGTACCTCCTTCTTGGGATTGAGTAGGAAACACAAAGCACCAGGACTCCTCCTTGAAACTGAGTGGCTAGCATAAGCACCACTACTCATCCTTAGGACTGAGTGGGTAAACACCACTACTCTATCTCTGAGATGAAGTGGGTTAAAAAAATCATTTCCACTCATTCTTGACGTTGAGTGGGCGGGTAGAAGTCATGTCCCACACCCATCTATCGATGAGCTAGCAAGGCTTCGCCCTTGTGTCTTGCACATACAAGGACACTTACATATCAAGTAGATTTATAACATATAAAATCATAATCAAATTTGATTGCTTAAAATCACAAGTTACCCTCTAAGAATCTTTATTGTTAGAATCCCACCCTGGAGTTCTCCCAAAAAGCTATGGACACATTTAAATGGCCACATTACTAGTTGTGTGCATAAGTAAGATCAATAAAATCATATCAGGGAAGATGCATATATATATGAAACATAATCAACACATCATCACTTGAAACTATGTTGGTTTAATTATTCTTCCACAACACATAGTTTGGATTCCATGGTCTTCCTCTTATTCACTTAACTCCACCCATGAGTCCAACAAGCTCTACCAACCTACCACAATTCAAACTTTCTTAACAACATTAGTAATCATTAACTTATTCATTACATAACAGACATATCAATATCCTAATATACATGTTAATCAACTCAGTTAGCAAAAATACTAAATGTGTATCATCAATAAAGAACATTCCACATGTCACATGCATAGATAAATAATCAATATTGTGACCATAAAATTCATCAACTAATCAAGGATTAACCTCCTAATTCTATGCAAACATAGTTAGACAAGAAGGGGCATTAAACTAAGTTGGTTATATCAAAAGAATATTTTAATTTTATTTAATATCGTCAATAAATTCATATTTATTACTACTAATAAGTAGCATTGGATTCCGTCATAATTCCACGGTTAAGTGCATCTAAGCTAGAGTAGTATTGGGATGTGTGACCTCTTGACGAGTCCTAGTGTTGCACCCTCATCCTTTATATCCAAAGGGGTTAGCTCAATTGGTTATCACCACTATCATTGTGCATTTGGCTAGTTTTGTGCCTACAGGTGGCTGGTTTGAATCCCCCTAATTTAGGTGCACTAGTCTACACCAATGGTTTTATAATGCATAGGTAATTGGGCTCCAATACACACACCCTGATACAGAATGTACAGCGGAAAAACAAAACATAAATACTTTTACCAAATAATGAGGAATCCACTGGAAAGTAAAACACTAGAAAACCCACGAATTTCAATACCATTCGTTTATTAATTCAATGCAGAGAATAGATTTATATATTACATCAAGCCTGGGAGAAAAATATCGTCATGAATTTATGCTTGTGTGGCTGAAAACCACTACGAAATCCTCCAGAAGGTAATGGCATGCGTGTATGGGATGAGATTTTGTTCGCCCTTCCTATGTGCTCACCCAATCTGGAATCTTTCTCTCTGGTCCACCTTCTACAATTTCCTTGCTTCGTGGTTCACCAACCCCTTCAAAATCGTGCTCCAATTATTTTTAAAACACCTCCTTGGCTCTGAAAAAGTTTGCCTTCCCTCTAAGAACAATTTGTTACCTAAACCATCTCTCTATCTTCCGGATTGCTTCAACTTCCTTTTGGCCTTGGGTCATGTTTTGTCCTTTAGCCGTGAGTTATTTTTTTTTCTAATGGTAGTTGTGTCTCATTATGAATGCATACCAGCGTGGAAAAATCAAATGTGTACGACCACAGTGTTGCAAATAAATAAATATCGTGACACTTGTAAAATTTCATTATGCGCGTGTGTTTCAGCATGACACATGTAAAATTTCTCTATACGTGGCAGTTTCAGCACATGTTTCAACATGAGTTCAACACGATTTTTAGAACGTGTTTCAGCATGAGTTTTAGCACATGTTTCAACACGAGTTTCATCATAGAAAGAGTAGATGTAGGAGTAATCAGCAGTTTTAATTTACAGGAAATTGACTAAATAAAATTGGCCACTAACACAGTCCTTATTCGACTTATTTCCTATTTGCATAATGGAAATATTTTTGGGTGATGCAGATTTCCCGAGCCCAAGGATGCACTTGCATCAGACACCCCTTGTAAGAAAAACATGAGCTCCAACTCATGTGCAGATCAATGCTAAAGTGAAGAGTTCTACATATGTATTATCTGATCTTCAGTCACCCACGATGCATGCTCTACTCCTCGATTATTCCACTTGATCAAATATTCCATGTACTCCTTTCGACGAGTCTTCTTACCAATTTTGGTAGCAAGAATTTCTTCAATCTACTTCTCAAAATTAATTGGTAGATGTTGGTCTCATTCGTTGAGGGTACCTTCATCTGCTCTTATGTCCCCTTCATGAAACTCATAGAGGTCAACAACATTGAATGTAGGAGATATGTCAAATTTATAAACTCATAGAGGTCAACAACATTGAATGTAGGAGATATGTCAAATTTATTTGGGATTTCCATTTGATAAGAATTATCAGAGATATTTTTCATAATTCATCATGGACCTATCTTCTTGTACTTGAGTTTATTATATGTCCCTCAAAGAAATCGCTCTTTCCTCAAGTGAGCCATGACCAAATCACCCTCTTGAAATACCTTATGTATTCTATGTTGATCTATTCTTTGCTTATAACTGTCATTGCTGGTCTGCAATTTCTTCTTTACCTATTCTTGCAATTCATGCATATTGTCAACAAAATCATTCGCATCAACACTTTTCTTGCCTTCCAAATCCGGCAATGCAACCAAATATACCACACCTTTTGGCGACCATCCATGAACAATATGAAATGGACTCTTTTATGTAGATCTTTTCAGTGAATCATTATATGTGAATTCGGCTTGGGCCAATGCCAAATCCCATTGACTAGGATTCTCTCCACTTAAACTTCACAACAAATTTGCTAGACACTTGTTTAATAATTATGTCTGACCATCCGTTTGAGGATGATACGTTGAACTGTACAACAAATTTGAGCCTAACTTTTTCCAGAGTGGAGGACCCAAAAAATCCCAAGAAATCTGGTATCACAATCTGAAGTAATACTCTGTGGAAATCCATGCAATCTGACCACTTCTTTGAAAAACAATGCAGCTACTTCACTAGCATCACTAGTATTCTTACACGCTATGAAGTGTGCCATTCTCAAAAATCTATTCACTACCACCATTGTTGAATCATGCTTTCTTCGAGTCATAGGAAATCCTAAGAAAAAATCCATATTGATATCCTCCCAAGGTCCTTTGGGTTCTGACAATGGAATATAGAGTCCCATGTTCTGAATTTTTCCTTTGGCTAGTTGGCAAATCCTGCAACCTTCAACAAACTTTTGAACATCCTTATTAAATTTGGGCCAAAAGTACCTCTCCTTTACCAAGGTTGTGGGCTTATCCATCCCAAAATTTCCTCCTAAACCACCACTATGTAACTCTTTAATGAGATTCATCCATATGTAACTTCTGGGAATACACAACTATTTATTTTTAAATAAAAACCCCTCCTATATATGGTAGTCTAGATATGGTGTTATGTCTAAAATACAAGGCTCCCTACATGCCTTCAAAGCTTCTAAGAAATCTGCATCTTATTCATACAATGTATTTAGATAGTTCTGGCTTACCACTTCTAACGACATGGTATTGAGTAACGTTATCCTCTGACTTAATGCATCAGCTACCTTATTGTACTTCTCGGACATGTGTTTCAACACAAAAGAATAACTTTGAAAGAATTATACCCATTCAATATGATTTTGATTCAACTTACCATGGTTGTTAATATTACTACAGAGCTTTGTGATCCGTGAACAAGACAAACTCCTTCGGCAGTAGATAATGTCTCCATTTCTTCAAAGCTTGCACAATAGCATAAAATTCTTGATCATAAACAGAATACTTCTTTCTGGACTCATTCAACTTCTTGCTTAAAAATGCAATGTGTCTGCCTTCTTGACTTAGAATTGCTCCAATTGTTGTTCCACTAGTGTCACAATCAACCTGAAACACTTTATTAAAATCTGGTAATGCTAATATGGGTTGTGATGTTACCCTCTTCTTCAATTCTTCCAATGACTTCTTTGTTGTTGAAGTCCACTAAAACACTCCCTTCTTCATACATTCTATAAGAGGCGCACAAATTTGGCTAAAGTTCCTAATGAATTTCCGGTAAAATCTTGTCAATCCATGGAAACTCCTCACATCGAATGTGCATCTTGATGTTGGCCATTCAAGGATAGCCTTCACCTTCTCAGGATCCATTTTCAGTCCTTCCTTTGAAACTAGAAAACCTAGGTACACTAACTCTCACTACATGAATGTACACTTCTTCAGGTTTATCAATAGTTTCTCTTCTTTCAAGCGTTGTAGTACTACTCTCACATGCTCAACATGATTTGTTCTGCTCCTGCTAAAAATCAATATATCATCCAAATATACAACCATGAACTTACTCAAAAATGGCTTCAAGACTTCATTCATCAACCTCATGAACGTGTTGGGCGCATTAGTTAACCCGAACGACATCACTAACCGTTCAAACAGTCCATCTTTCATCTTGAATGTTGTCTTCCATTCGTCACCTTCTATGATCTGAATCTGGTGATAACCACTCTTCAAATCAATTTTTGAAAAATATTATGAACTGCTCAGGCAATCCATAAGGTCATCCATTATGGGCAATGGAAACTGATACTTGATAGTGATCTTGTTTATAGCATGCAAATTAGTACACATTCACTATTCCCATGTTTTCTTTGGAGTCAATATTGTTGGTACTACACATGGACTCAAACTCTCATGAATTAACCCTCGATCAAGCAATTCCTGCACTTTCTGATTCACTTCTTCACTCTCTACTAGAGTCATCATGTAAGGCGCTTTGTTAGGTAAACTCTATGCAAGCATTAAATCAATTTGATGAGGAATAGTTCTCACTGGAGGCAATCCTTTTGGTAGATCATTAGCAATAATCTCCTTAAATTCAACCAAGAACGACTTTATTTCTATGGGTACAACATTTGGATCCTATACACTTTTTACTTCTTTCAGGATCACTGCTAAACAGAATGTTGATTTTCTTTCTTCCTGTAAGAATTCTTTAGCATAAAAAAGCATGCTCCTACTACTACTCGTGTTTATATCAGCGCAATTTCTTCTTCTTGTTGTTGTATCCTCCAACATTAGTGTTAATTTATAGCGTTGTCCATCTCTCTTGAAATCACATGTGTTTTCCTTACCATCATGGTGAACTTGTCGATCAAACAACCATGGTCTTCCCAATAGTATGTGACACACATCCATCTCAATCACATCACATAACACCTGCTCCTGAAAACTCCCTATTTGAAAATTCAATAAACATTGCTTAGTTATAGTCACCTATTTTCCCTTGTTCAACCAAGAAACATGGTAAGGGTTCGAATGGTTCAACCTTGTCAAGTTCAGTTTTTTCATGACTTCAATGGATACTAAGTTTTTTTTACTTCCTCCATCTATAATTAGGTTACAACATTTTCCTTCAACCTTGCATTTTGTTTTAAAAACTTTCTTTCGTTGTTCTGGTTCCTTTGCCTCCTTGTGTTCATATTTAAGGAACACTCTCCAGAACAAAAAATTATCACCTTGCTCTTGTTGAAGAACAATCACATTTTCTCCAACTACTAAATATTCATCATCCTGTGTGACTTGTGCTCATGCTTCACCTCTTCTCCCTAGAGTTTTCCTTTCTAAATATTCAAACTTATTTTGTCCCTCTACACCACAGTGATAACAAGTGATTACATATCTTCCCTTTCCTCTTCTAAATCATCTACCTCTACTAGCTCCATTTCCTCCTCTGCCACCTTGACCACTGGTAGATTC
>CBVK0103656064.1:0-13584 GCA_900067695.1 Picea abies | reverse complement strand
ATAGAAAACGAGTAAGTGGATAAAATATTGGACTAGAAAATGATGGTTTTCCAACAATGGGGCTTTTTTGAGACCAATTCCTGCTTGCAAAAATTTCCCTCTTATTTTCTATTTCCCCATTCTCTTTTATCCCCTTATTTTCCCTCTTCTATACTTAACCAAATTCCCCTTTCTTTTTCCACCCTACTTTCTATTTCTGGTTACTTAGTCATTTTTTTGAAAATGTCTAATTGTACAGGTTGGCAGACTCACGAGTTCACATTTTCACTCATGATTTTATATCACAATTCCGACCGACCGCTTCCCCATTCCATACCTAGCCACTTTTTTTATCACGGATTCCTAGGAAGGAGGGCTCTATATTTCACTTCCATTGTTCTGTGACCTACAAAGAACACCCAAACTTCCACAATATACAAATTGACTCCTGGACTTCCACATCATCCACTCTTCCATTTTACACATTTTTCACTCAAAAGTTCTGAGACATACAATTTGACCGTTGGGGCCTCACATCTCCAAGGGAACCCTTGTCACCCTATTTTGAAGCTCGTCTGACTGCTTTCCATACTTGGCCATTTCTTGGAATCTCTTTTGCAGATCGTCAGGTTAGCGGGTTCACGAAATCTCTAATTCCTAATCGTTATTTCTTGTGCCCGCCACCTTCGAACTTCTTTCCAAGTATGCAATAACCGAGATTTAATGATAAAAACTCATCATGAAGCAACTGTAAATATTTTCATTAATGAGAAAAAGGCTCGAGGAGACAATCACACTGATTATCCCTATACAACTTGTCCAGAAACATGCAGAAAAGATCTTGCCAGGTAATGGGGTATCTATTACAAATTTCAATATATTAGCCCTTATTTTCCCTCTTCTATACTTATCCAAATTTTCATTTCTTTTTCCCCTCTACTTTCACTTTCTAGTTACTTAGTCATTTTTTCGAAATGTCTAACTCCGTGGGTTGGAGGACTCACGAGTTCACATTTTCATTCATGATTTTATATCCTGACTCTGATAGACTTCTTCCCCTAAGTAGGCTGGCTCTAGATTGCACTTCCATTGTTCTGTGACCTACAAAAAACACCTGGACTTCTGCGATATACAAATTGACTACGATACTCCCACATCATCCCCTCTTCCATGTTACACATTTTTCACTCAAAATTTTTGAGACATATTTGACCTTCAGGGCCTCACGTCTCTTGGGAACCCTTGTCACCCTATTTTGAAGCTTGTTCCTCCACTTTCCATACTTGGCCATTTCTTAGAATCTCTTTCACGGATCATCGGGTTGGCGGGTTCACAAAATCTCCAATTCCTAATCGTTGTTTCCTGTTCCTGCCACCTTCACTCTTCTTTCCAAGTATGCAATAAATGAGGTCTAATTCTAAAAACTCACCATGCAACAACTATAAAGATTTTCATTAATGAGAAACTCCTCGAGGAGACAGTCACACTATCTATCCATACACAACTTGTCTAGAAACATGCGGAAAATATTTTTCTAGGTAATGGGATATCTATTACAAATTTCAATATATTAGCGAAAACGAGTCCGACTGACCGTTTCCCTATTACATACTTAGCCACTTTTTCTATTGCGGGTTCCTAGACAGGTGGTCTCAAGATTCTGCTTCCATTGTTCTGCGACCTAAAAACAACACCTAGAATTCTATGATATACAAATTGACCACTGGACTACCCCATCATGACCTCTTTCATTTTGCGCATTTTTCACTCAAAATTGTTGAGACATACAATTTGACTGTCGGGCCCTCACCTCTCTTGAGTATCCCTTGTAACCCTATTTTGAAGCTCGTTCAAACACTTTTCATACTTAGCCATTCCTTAGCGGGTTCACAAAATCTCCAATTCCTAATCATTGTTTCTTGTGCCTGCCACCTTCACACTTCTTTCCAGGTATGCAATAACTCAGGTCTAATGCTAGAATATCACCATGAAAAAACCGTAAATATTTTCATTAATGAGTAAAATCCTCAAGGAGATAGTCACACTGACTATCCATACACAACTTGTCCAGAAACATGTAGAAAAAATCTTTCCAGGTAATGGGATATCTATTACAAATTTCAATATATTAGTGAAAATGAGTCCGACCGACCATTTCCCTATTCCATACATAGCCACATTTTTTATTGCAAGTTCCCGGACAAGCAAGCTCAAGATTCCTCTTCCATTGTTCCGTGACCTGCAAACAACACCTAGAATTCCATGATATAGAAACTGACCGCTGGACTACCCCATCATGCCCTCTTTCATTTTACGCGTTTTGCACTCAAAATTTATGAGACATACAATTTGACTGGCGGGCCCTCACCTCTCCTGAGTATCCCTTGTAACCCTATTTTGACGCCCGTCCGACCTCTTTTCATACATATCCATTCTTTAATTTCTCTTCCCCATCCCTGCCACCTTCGCACTTGTTTCTAAATATGAAATTAGTAAGATTTAATGCTAAGAACTCATCATGCAGAAACCGTAAAGATTGTCATTGATCATCGAAAGGCTTGAGGATATCTCCCATTAATATGCATTAAACCAATATTTGTGGAGGGTTATATTATCCCTTCTGAGTGTTCATTTCAAAAATCATGGAATGTCTTTTGTGGGTCGTCGGGTTGGCGTGTTCACGAAACCTCCAATCCGTAATTGCTCTTCGTCGTAGCCTCCACCTTCGCACTACTAAGTATGCAATTACTAAGATTTAATGCTAACATCTCGTGACACAACAACTATAGATATTTTCATTAATGAGAGAAAGGCTCAAGAAGATCTCCCATTCACATGCACTAAACCAACATTTGCGGAGGTTTATATTATCCTTTCCAACTATTCATTTAAAGAATCGTCTGGAGAAAATAGATGTTCTCGTAAAATTATGGCACTGGCTTGACAACAGTTCTATGGAGATACAGTGAACATCTTCGGGTGTGAGGACCATAAGTTTCAGTGGTCGAGGTAATACTCTTACTACTCATCCCCTTCCTCCTAGAATGAATTAATTTTGACCTCTGGAATTGCTCATGTAGGATGTGTCCCTAAAATTTTTAATTGTAAGGAGGTGGTCCCTTGGTGCACAGAGAGATATATTTCAGGCCAAAGAATTATTCCATTGTGGGACCACTCTCCTCTTTCTTTTTCACCTCAGGTCTTCCGCAAGATGTTAATATTTTTGGAGCCAACATTTACCTTCAAAGGAGAAGGCTGGAAGAAATTCCTAAAAAAACATGATAATGGGTTGGACCTCTTGCCCGAGTTCCTAGAAGACCCAATGACATTTCTTGAAGATATTGCATGCTTGTAGGTTAGTTCATTTATAAATCCATTCCGAGAAATTGCCTGGTTGCTTACAAGGATAACAGGACAGGAATCCACAACCAGTAGTTCCCACATGATTCTTTATATTTTGTATTTCATAGTCAAGGAACAAGCCAATTTTGATTGAGGGAAGTTTATTTCCATGGAAATAAATTCCCAATTGTCACAATTCAAAGAGGAGAAGAAATTTTATATGTCATCCTACTTGGTTTTTGCGATATATAATTGTTTTCTGTTTCCAAAACTCTTTGTGTCCAAGAAGGTAAACTGTGAATTCAACCCAACAACCTTCTAGTACTAGGACTTGTGGAGGCACAAGGCCTCCCATTGTTTTTATGAGGTTTTTAATGACTTTGTCTCAGTTTTCAAAGATTTATTGTTAGGAAAGGATGCTCCCCTCATGTCTGATCACGCAACCAAGTTTTTGGATAGGAAGGGGACACTTTAACAAATGGAGAATTACAGTGTGATAATGATTTTTGGCTCTAATAAAATTCCTTCTTTCCTTCCATCTCACTTTACATACATAATGTTTTTTACATAAATAGAAAGGTAATACAAATATTGATTGCATTTATTCCATGAGAAGAGAAAAAAGTGTTTCATTCCTTTGCCTTGGAAAGTCGGGGACTTTGTGTTCAGGAACGTCAACAAAATTGATGAATTCGCAGGACATTTCAACAACTTAAACCTAAGCTATGCTAAAAGGAAAAGAAGGTTCGACCCTAATGGGATTCTTTTAGAACATTTACTAGCACTTGGCTTCAACAATTATTTTATCCAGACATGCCTGAACGAAGATAGAGATAATGATGTCAACACTTCTGCTTCTAATGGTGGCGACCTTTAGACATTACAAAGAACCACTGAATTGTACAAACAATAGGGAAAAGGCCTCGGTGAGAAGAGTGTTCAATCCACGACTACCACTCCCAAGAGTATGGCATCCTGGATCATCGCTACGATGACCCACCCTAGTAAGAAAGAAACCCAAAATTATTCAAATAGAGGAGGAGATAAGAACCCTCCTCACAGTAAAATTGATAGTTCTCACAAGCTTCTCGCAAGGAAGAAGAGAAAAAACATTGTAGGGAAAGCAGAAGAGCCCGAAATTGAAAGTGAAGACATGGAACTTGAGACTGATCTGGATAGATTATTCTGCAACGTTGATCATCCTGGGGACACGATCCACCATAGTCCCCCAATGGAAATAACTGAGACCAAAATTTTTGACGAAGATGAATCCTTTGTATTCCAGAGTGTTGTTTTTTACAACGAGTCTAAAAATTTAATTATTGAAAAGAGAGATGTAAGAAATAATAAAGGGAAATCTCGTTCATATATTAACATTAGGAACATGCATCCATCCCAAATCTCATGACTTCACCGAGCAACCAAAGATGCTCTTGATGATTCCATTGGAAGCATTGAGGCCGAGAATGCCAGACTAAAGGACCGACTCAATGAATTGGAGGAAGCTTTGATTCCTATCCCATTGTTTTCCATTCCTTTAGAAATAACCATGCCTACCACCCCTGCAACCAAGTTACAAGGATCCTCCATCCTCCTTGCATCGTGTAGAGGCTATGTAGAGAAGAATATCAAGAAAGTAATGGAGCTTATTACTCAGGCCTTGGAAACATCACAAAGTATGTCTTACCTTGGAACGTGGGAACACGCTTTGCACGAACATTTGCAAGCAGATTTAAAAAATGAAGAACGCTTCTATATAGAGACGGTCATCCCTTTTGGCATCCATGTCAACAACATGATAGATATGAGAAGAAGAAAAGAATATATCCCCTCCCCAAACTAGATTAATCAATTAAATGCATGTTGGAAAGAGAAAGTGAAGAACCTGCATCTCATTGTCCAATCATGTGAACAAGCCATATCAAAAAAATAAGAATTATTCAAAAAGATGAATGAAATAGACTTAGCCAAAAGTACCAACGAGGTCCAAGAACCCAACTTAATCGTGAAATATTTTCCCTTAACCAAGCAACCCTTCAATGAACAAGTTGATTTTTTAAGGGGTTGTCTTTAGAATTTTTTTACAACATCCTTGAATATGGTGAAGATAACATGGACAACTGGCTAGTGGACTATTCGATACAAAATTAAGAAATTGATCAGGCTCTGTGTAATCTTTCTATCGATCTAAAGGAATTAGAAAAGGATATTTTCAACATTAAAATATGGGATGAGATCAATGTGGCCCCCATGAGAGGCTACATTGAAGAATGGCTCCAAAGGGCAATCGACAAGCTCACCGACGAAAGGCAACAGACACTTGGCACGATTCCAGTAGTCATCAACGACATCAATAAAAATCCATCAACAAACAAATAACAAAGGGGGAGATATATACCATCGATGTAAGTCTATATTGATTACATCCTACTTTGTTTATCAATCCATCTATTCCACCTCTTTAAATAGAAATGTCTAACCAAAGATTGATAACTTACAATTTCTTCTTTTCAGGTCTTGCTCTCTACCGTCACCCACTTCTTCTTTCTGCAGTCCAATTTCTTGTTCTTATTTCTTTTATGGTCCGCAGGAGCCCCAATCCCAGTCTATATGACAAACACATTTAAATTTCTAGGAATATGTAACATACAATATTATTTTTTGATATATTTCAAAGAAAACTACTTTTTTCCGGAATGCAAAATTAGTTCTCTTTATGCATGCCAGTCATCTTATTTTATTTTTATGTGCTCAGAAACTTTTATCTTAAACTATGCTGAATGTCAAGAGATTGTGTTTATTTAATTTGAATGCTTAATGTGTGTGATTCCTGGTCCTATTTTCTAGGAACCTTTATTTCAAAACACACACACAAAAAAAAAAATGCTATCATCACATCATGTAGAGGCTATGTGGAGAAGAATATCAAGAAAAGAATGGAGTTAATTACTCAAGCCTGGGAAACATAAAAAATATATAGCTTCCCTTGGAACGAGGGCACATGCTTTGCATGAACATTTGCAGGCGAATTTAAAAAATGAAGAGCGTTTCTATCTAGAGACGATCATCCCTTTTGGCAACCATGTCACCAACATGTCAGATCTGAGAAGAAGATGAGAAGATCTCCCCTCCCCAAACCAGATCAAACAATTAAAAACATGTTGGAAAGAGAAAGTTAAGAACCTACATCTCATTATCGAATCATGTGAACAAGCCATGCCAGAGAAAAAAGAATTATTTAGAACGCTGACCGAAATAGAGTTAGCTGGAAGTACCAACGAGGTCCAAGACCCCAACTTCATCCTCAAGTCCTTGTCTTTAACCAAGCAAGCCTTCGATGAACAAGTTGATATTTTAAAGGGGTTGTCTTTAGAAAAGATTTACGACATCCTTGAATATGGTCAAGATGACATGGACAACTGGCTAGTGGACTATTCGACACAAAATGAAGAAATTGAACATGCTCTGCGTAATCTTTCATTCGGTCTAAGGGAATTAGCAAAATAGTTTTTCAATATAAAAATCCGGGATGAGATCAACATGGCCCCCATGAGAAGCTACATTGAAGAATGGCTCCAAAGGGCAATCGACAAGCTCAACGACGAAGGGAAACAAACGATTGGCACGATTCCAGTGGTTGTCGACAAGAGCAATAAAAAAACATCAGCAAACAAATAGCAAAGGGAGAAATAGATACCATCATAGTAAGTCTATACTGATCATAGATACCATCATAGTAAGTCTATACTGATCACATCTTGCTTTCTTTATTAACCCAGTTATTCCACCTCTTTAAATAGAAATGTCTAACCAAACACTGATAACCTCCAATTTCTTTTTTTCAAGTTTTGCTCTCTACTGTCACCCACTTCTTCTTTCTACAGTCCTATTTCTTTTATGGTCTGCGAAAGCCTCAATCCCAGTCAATATGACAAATGCATTTAAATTTCCAGAAATGTGTAACAAACATTATTATTTTTTGATAAATTTCAAAGAAAACTACTTTGACAACAATCTTGATGGTGCCTTGTAACCCTGTTTTCGGAATGCAAAATTAGTTCTCTTTATGCATATCAGTTATCTTCTTTTATTTTTATGTGCTCATAAATTTTTATCTTCAACTACGCTGGATGTCAAAAAATTGTGTTTATTTAATTTGAATCTTTAATGTGTGTGATTCCTGGTCCTATTTTCTAGGAACCTTTATTTCAAAACACACACACAAAAAAAAAAATGCTATCATTTTGTATTGCTTCAAGTCATTGCGACATATATTCTCTAGGTCCCACATTTGAACTATACATGCCACATGAAAAACTTGTAGAGGAGTACCACATCTATAAGAATGCAATAGGAATCAAAAAAAAAAATTGTTTCTTTTCCACCTCATATAACTTTATTTATCCTAACACATATAGAGGCACAAAAGCGAGATGATCTATTTAAAGAAGTAACTATGAAAATTGTACTTAACTATAAACAGTTAGAAGTATACAGAAATCATTATGAATGAGTTTCATAAATACATTGAAGAGATAAAACATGCAAGGTAGGAACACAAATTTCGAACATGGCAAATCATAATCTGTCTGGTGTACTACTAGTAAAAATAAAAGCAAGATGGATTATGCAAAACACAATATAATTATAATGAAAATACTTTCAAAAAATAAATAGTTTCAATGCCACAATTTTTCTAGGATCCACGTGTCATTTTCTGCATGGACACCACCTATACTTCATGTTACTTTCCATGTGTCCCCCATCCCTGTGCATTTATTCCCATTCTAACCCGACAGGGACTATGCAGCCATGCAACACTTTTTCTCTTAGTACTTAGTTTATGAGTATAATAATGCTTGAATGATGGTGAAATTGACTGATGGTGAAATCAATTATTAGAATGACTAAGTGGAATCACCTATTTATTTTGATTCAAATTATTAATTCATGAAGAGATACTGTTATCTTCTCTTTTGGAATAATTGTTGCAAATCAAATGGTTGCATGATTGGTTAATGATTCTTCAATGGTGATTATATATACGTGTTTGAGAACTCTAAAATATGTGTTAGTGAATGATGTTTGGATTCTTAAAAAATGGCTATCATATCAATGTTATATAGATGTGCTTGAGAACTCTAAAATATGTGTTAGTGAATGATGTTTGAATTCTAAACAAATGGCTATCAGATCAATGTTATATAGTTCTATGGAGTTTAAAAAATTGAGCTTGGGTATGCAATTAGTTTTGGGTAGTCATATGTCTGAATAGTGTCTAACAATCATTGATGGATATAAAGTAATGATAGAGAAAAAATATTTTCATGGAAGGATGCCACTTGATTAATTGCACATAGTTAATTAATGACTTGTCAACTATTAAATCAAATTATTAAGAGTATAATAACATGATGGAATATCATCTAGTTTCAAGATTTATATGTAATGATTTCACTTTATTTATGTATAATTTGAGGCTTGGTAAACTTAAAAACAAGAAAATACTTGACGAGCTATGGAAGATATGAAGGCTGGTAGGAGGCTAGATGGTTGAGAAGTTACCAATTTATGGGGTAGATGAAACACTCCTTTGGATCACCTTGTAGTTTCTTTTATTGATTAAAAATGGTGTCTTATTAGTATTATTTTTCTTAGATAGGATTTTCCACAAATAAAGATGCAAGTTAAACAACATGGAAGACAAGATGCTTCCTAAAATTGCTTCAAAATCTAGTTGTAACCACCTTCGACTCAAGCGAGGATGGCATAAAGATGCCCAGTCTTGGATAAGCCATTGGGGAATAATGGAAGAGACCATTTTTCAAAATAAGGATACTATTAAAAATATCATTAAATCCAAATTTAAGGAGAAATTGTGGTGTGACAAAGAGTTAGAGGGAAAAAAAAATTAAGGTATTATAAGGATGTAATCAACCCTAATCTAGAAGATCAAAATTATCTCTTTGTTTTGACAAGTGTAAAGGGGAAAAAAAATTGGTCAGATAAGAACAAATTCTCACAAGATCCATAGTGAAACTAGGCGTTGGTCAATTCCTAAAATGCCATGGGATGAAAGAGTGTGTCACCTTTGTGACACTAAGAAGGTTGAAGATGAAAAACACTTTCTCTTAGATTGTGTAGCCTATACCTAGATTAGATATCAATTTCAATTTTTTTGTCACACTACCAACCTTCCTAATATTTTAACTCAACAAAACTATGGTGATTTTGGAAAGCTTCTCTTAATGCTTTTCAAGCATAGAAACAAAATTCTAAAGAATTGAAAGTAATCCCTTACCATCTTAAGGTAGGATAGACCAATTCGGTCTCAGTGGAAATTAATCATCATCATGATCAATATTCATTAAGATTGTATTTTTATTTTTGTAGACAATAAATTACATATAATTTGACGTACAGGTGTTGATGCTAGTGGTAGCATAAGATAGGTATTTCCGCATAGGATTGGTGTCTAGCATGTGGAAGTCGTCCAAATACTTCTATCCTTGACTTTAATTTAATTAAAGGAATTATTAAAGTAAATTGGTTTTATTAATTAATTATGTAATTAGTTAATTGAGTTATTTAAGGAAAGTGCTAAAAGTAATTAGCATGTTTCTAAATCTCAAGTGAAGTGAGAAGTAATCTCAATTGTCAATCACTTTGGAGATTAGAAATAAATTATAACTCATGATTATAAAAACAAGGCTTGGGTAAAGGAGAAGACATTTTTCACACAGGTAGAAAATGAGGACCTTTGCTAGTGTGGAGTCACCATGGTCACACTTAGGAGTAGAGAAGGAATTTTGCTCAAGTGATTGGATCATGAAGGACTATGATTTAGGAGGATCAATGATAAGAGAGGAGAAGGGATTTTGCTCAAGGATTGCATCACAAAGGACTGTGATTAGATATATTGGATAGGTGGAGAAGTACTTCCATCTAGAGATCATATAGGTCAAGAAGAAGAGAGAGTAGAGGAAACCACATGTGGGTTTCAGTTGATTGAAGCCATAGGAAAGGGGTGTGTCGTACAGAGCTTGTCGTACAATATTTCCATACATGTACATGAATTTTAGTGGATATAGTCACATACATACGTGGGTTTTCTTAAGGAAAGATGCATACACCTCGAAAAGTGTGCAAATTTGGGTTGTACAACAAGTATGGCTTTGCCAGGTTTGTCTGTAGTTGTATTTCTCTCAATGGGCCATTATCCCTATTATGTGAGCCCTGATTTTAGCATAACAAAATCATTCTCAGCATCGGTTTTCCCTCTGGGGTTTTTCCAGAGGTATGTACCCAAAAATATTGGTGTTTATTTGTGCATAATTTGGTTTCCTTATTTATTCTTCCACTGCATGTTGAGTTGATTACTCAATGTGCTTTAATTCAATAAGTGATTTATTTGGAATTAAATGGACTAGGTGTTGGGTAGGATAAATTCAACATGGTACTAGAGGATACCAAGGGTTGTTAGAGAAAAATCAACATGGAATCGAAGCAAGTTTACTCTTAGAGGAATCCAATATTAGGTTGCACAATGACATATCTATTGGATCTGAGTGACGAGGAGTTAGATCTAGTTCAAATCTAGGGTTACGAGAGCATATATATGGGATCAAGAGTGTCGAGGTGGGTGCTTGAAGGAATAAGCACATATCCACTATATTTTGCAAAACATCTATCATATTTGCAAGAGATCTTAGCATATCTATAAACCAAGAGGTACAGATCAAAGGACTAACTTATGGGAAACAATTGTACTTAGGCATAACTAAGTTTTTGTAGGTTTACGAAGGTGTACACAGGTCACATAAGTGACATACACATATGTACGTGGGTCTCTTTAAGAACAATAATGTACATATGGGGCTCTAGTGGTCACATTCGTACAAGTCCATACAGGTTATTACAGGGGCAATTTCAATAACCAAGGTAGATCAGCAGGTCCAAGCACTGGGAAGCAAAGTCCAGGCAATAAAAAAATTGTAATGTCCCTAATACGAACCCTAGTTGTAATTGTACATATAGTATGGTGAGTGATTTGCACCAATTGTAAATGTAAATGTACATATAGGTTGGTGAGTCGGGAAGTAGATAGTCCAATGCATCTTTTTTTGTAAAATGTAATCACACTCAAGTTATTAATATTAAAACATTGTTGCGCGTAGACGAACTCAAATGAAAATGAGACAGGGGGATGAAATCCACCAAAAAAGGGAAAGGTATGGGCTAAGCCAAGGGGAATTATTCCCAAGGGAATATTTTATTAACATTTCTGAAAAGTGCAATGTATGGATAATTAGTTATCCTAAGTTCTTGAGGGATGGGAACATGTGACCAAGTGGCTAAAGGTAATTCTTAAGGTGACAAGCGTCTAGTTTAATGCAAGCAATATATATTGTTGGCCTTATTGTATTTTTGGGGATTCACTCATTCCTTCATTTGGAGACCAACTTTCCTTTGTGAAGGAATCAGGTCTTTCTGTAACTCACTGTCATTGTAAACCCTGTTCTTGGGAAAATCTAGTTGTGGTGGAAAAGATGGGTTTCTAGGCCCGTTTGAATTCTCTCCAGGTGAGAGATTAGCTATGCTATTTACTTACTTATGTTATGGTTTATTTCTTGTATGATGTTTCATATAAGTAGTTGTTGTCATTTTGTATAATGTTGCTTGCATGCGTAAGTGTGGTGTTGATATTCAATATTGTAGACGTTGATATTGAGAGGGGGGTGAATCAGTTTCAAGTACAATTTGGAAACTTTTTCAACTTATACTTCAACCAGATTATATATTCAATTATATCCAATGAGAAATGAACAATAGTAGAAGAGTTACACCAACACACCATAATAAACAACCACAATCTATGAGAAATAACCAATAGTTATTGTTCAAGGGGAGCAATGACTTCCAAAGGTAGCTATAGATTCCAAATATAAAGTGAGGGATAAAACTCCAAAAGGAAGATAAAATCCTCCAATATAAAGAGAGTTTTTACCTCTCCATCCTTCCCCCTTCGTTCCACCCAATAATATATGAGAGATAATAAAACTTTACATTAAATCATCACCATCAACCAACCATCACATAGAACATGATAATGCTTCCTGAGACTTATTCAACTTATGCAATTATTCACTTATTAGAATACTCCGATCCTATATATAATATAAATCAATGTATTCTCTGAAGCTCCTCCAAGTTTCACTCCTTGAATCCTCCCAGAAAAGGAGTTATAGAGAAAATGGTAGACCTTATTTAATTATGGTTTATTCAGAAGAGAAAACTTGTACAGCATGCCCCACACTCAATATTTAACATACGATTCTAAAATCCGTAAACAAGAAACTAAAGACTGTACTCTTTCCAATGCAATTGGTCTCACTTAATTTGGATTCTCTATGAAGAATTTATGACTGTTTGACCTGGGACACTTGTTTATGACTAGCTTCAGGACTAGTCAAAAACCCTATCTTCCACATAGTGTATCTCCAAAATTATAGCGAATAAAGAGAAGAAATTTTTACCATAGGTACCTAGATATGTCTTCTCAATAACATAAAAATTTCACCATATGAACCATTCTAGAAAAATCATTATATCTAAAATGGTAACAAGACTTGTAAATAATATACCTTAGAACACATCACCAAAAGACTTCATCCTCCCTTGAAATTTGGCCTTCTTTACTTCATATTTCCTCTGAAATTCAACTTATACCTCCTTGTTCATAAAAAAAATTGTGTGTATTGAAAAATGAGTGTTTAATGATATGTATTTATACCCTTTATGTCACTTACTTTTAACATTAGGGCCAACCTGATACTTTCTTATTTTGTAATTCTTTTCTTTAATTATTTTCAGGGCCGACCTATACTTCCTTGTTCAATTCACTTATCATCTTGAAAAATTCATTTCTCCTCAACCATGAGGATCCATGTGATGTGCCACCTACCACCAAAAACAACATGATGTATACTATCCATCAATGGGTGTATTATCTCCATGTGCACTATCCTTCATGTCTAGATTCCTTTATCAATCCTGGGGTCCAAAACCAATGACTAAGGTTGACATCAATGACAACAACCAATCTTCCAACAATCTCCCCCTTTTTCATTGATGAAAACACTCATGCTCCCATGTCATCATGATCCCAATTTCTCTCCCCCTTTGACATCAATGGAAAAGGGTGGGGTTACTCCCCGTGAGTTCAATGGCATAAGGTTACCTTCTTCTTTGGGGTTGCTCCCC